>PVLD010011155.1:0-51355 GCA_004027595.1 Dinomys branickii
TGATATATGTGCACCCATGTTTATAGCAGCACAATTTGTAATAGCTAAAATGTGGAAGCAACCCAAGTGCCCATCCACAGAAGACTGGATTAAAAAACTGTGGCATTTTTATATAATGGAATATTATTCAGCTATAAAGAAAGACAGTTTTGGGGACTTTGTAGGCAAGTGGTCAAAACTGGAGTCCATACTCATAAGTAAAATAAATCAGTGGTACATGAGCAGGCAACGTATTGTATCACTGGTGGAAGAACCTGAGGGTGGGAATATAAACTAAGAGACATGAAGGAAATCTGTTCAAAAGCAAAGAACAGATGGGATGAGGGAAAGGAGAAAAGAAAGAGGCAAAAATGTAGGTATGCATATATGAATATACATATATGCAGGAGGGCTAACATGGTTCTACTATTGTATTATACCACTTAATGCTAAGGAATAGTTGATGACAGGTTAATCGATCAATCTTATATGTCTGTATGTGTTATCCTGAGCACACACTTTGAAGATATCAATTTGCAAAGCAGCAATTACTGTTGGTTTTCTGATGCTTTGTCTATAATTCAATTCTGATCTTACTGTTATTGTACTGTTTTGTGCCTCTTTGTTAATGCTTTCCGGTTTCTTTTTTCTTTTCTTTTTTCCTGTTGTTGAGATGATTAATTGTTTGACCATTTTCGCATGTCTGTATTTGTGTTCATGAATATACACTTCGAAGATATCAATAGGTAAAGCAACAACCATGGTTGAGTCCATGTCACATTGTCTGTAAATCAGTTTTGATTGTACTATTTCTTATGCTACTTTGTGTGTTTGTTAATATGTTTTTGTGATTTTACTTTTAAAATTAAAAAAAAAAAAGAGAGGGGGAAGGAAGGAGAAGCACTTTCTCAAGTAGCTTAAATTCTGTCCAAATATGACACCCAAAGCTAAAGCAATTCTGGATTATTTCTCTCACCACCTGACTGCCATGCTGACTCTCTTTTTAGAGTTTCTATTTTGTGTACTCCAAAACCAAAAGAGGAACATGGCAGTAACTTAGTCTACATCCTTAGGTTTATGTCCTATCACTAATTTTCAAAATGAATTTTTTAAAAAATGAATTAAAAAACCAGGCATGGTGGCACACACCTATAATCCCAGCACTCAGGAGGAGGCTGAGGCAGGAGAATTGCTGTGAGTTCAAGGCCAGCCTGCTCTACAAAGTGAGTCCAAGGCCAGCCTGAACTGCACAGCAAAACCCTGTCTCAAAAAAAAAAATTAAAATTAACAAGTTCCTCCTAGGTGACTATACCACTAACTTAATTTAGCTCTTGAAATAAGTACTTTCCATCTTGTTCCAAAGAGTTTCTTTCTTTTCTTTACCATCTGGTTTGACAGGACCACACAATTCTTGCAAAAATTGAAATGATATTTAGTTGAATGCTAAGTGTCACTCGCGGCTTTGTCTGAGCATTGTTCACAACTTCAGGGTTATCTTCCTAGTTACTGACAGCCCTTTAGTACCTTGGTTCCGACACAAGAAAGCAACCCAGGTCATGTTCCGAGCAGCACATTAGGAGCCACTTCTTAATAAGGAGCATATCTAGAGGCAGCCCAGAGCCAGGGCTTTAGTAGGAAGGTCCAGAATAAAAAACCAGGAGCAGCCTAGGGTAGAGTGTAACAGAGGACCAAATATATACTGGTGACCAAATTTATGTGCTGGGCGCTGTAGAGAAATAATCCAGAATGGCTTTAGCTTTGGATGTCGTATTTGGACACAATTTAAGCTACCTGAGAAAGTGCTTCTCCTTCCTTCCCCCTCCCAACCCTGCACATTCCACAAGGCAGTCAGCTCCAAATTTATGTGCTGGGCGCTGTGGACAGCAATACAGCTAGTGGAAGTGGCTCGCCTCTCCTCAAGCCCCCAGGAAAAGAAGACACAGTGCTGTGTTAATAGAACTACTTACCCCGCAGATGGAAAAAGGGTCTATTTTCATGCCCACGGCTAATGGTTTGGCAAAATGTATACATCTAACCTGTGTGTCATCGATTCTCAAGTGCTCACTTACTCACCAGGGCACTGAAGACCCAGTGCACACTCAGCTGACACACTGGACAGCCACGCAAGAGTGTGAAGTCACTACCCTGGATCCAGAAAAAGCACACACAGGTTCAGAAGCCTCTTATGAAATGGGAAGAGGCGTCGTTTTAAAATTTGGCAATTATGAAAATGAAGCACTGACCTAAAATTGTGCCCTAAATTTAAATAAAAGTAAGATTTTCATTAGAAGTTTGGACTTGCTCATTTATTATTTTAGTGACATTTCAATAATTATTCGCCACATAATTTTTTTATTTACACTTAGTTACAAGTCACCAAACCTCCTAATAGTTTTAGTGTGTTTGGCTAAGAAATTAGCGAGAAATATGGTCCTCCAGAAAGAAAAGAAACTCCAACACTCCGAAATGAGTGGCAGTAGTGAGGACATCAAAGTGGAGAAATTAGGCTTTTTCTGTGTGTAGATGATACCAGGTTGCTCTTCTCTGATGAACAAAGGCAGTACGGACTTAACCACAATGTGTGTATGTCAAGCCTCACACAGTTCCCTCCAAAGCTCCATAAAACATCTTAAAAATAATCCATTTTAAAAAAAGCTCTGGAGTCCCACGACAGCAGCCACCATGAAGAAGACAGCTGCAGGAGACAACAGTATCACTTTCAGTGACCAGCAAAAAGTAAACAAACCTACACAGACTACGAGTGGGGTCACAGAGCTAAAGGCAGAGATCAAAGGAGAAAAGAACAACTTCAGGATTTAGAAGGCGCTTGGGAGGACGTCAGGCTCGCAGGTGATGACTGCTTAACGATGCCTTATCCCATTGGGGATATTTCCATTAGTCGTCCTCAAAAAGAAGCACAAGAAATGTTGGGAAAATTCAGAAGAAGAAACTGACACCTTGGAATCCAGAGTAGCATCGATTCAGCGGGTGTTAGCAGATGCGAACACTCAACTATATGCAAAATTTGGCAGCAACATAAACCTTGAAGCTGATGAAAGCTAAACATTTTGTAACTCCTTTTAATGTGTTCGATAAACTTGAATATTGTTTAAAATGATAATTTCCCTTCTTCAAATGGCATGGAAAGGAAAAGTTTCTTTTTTAAAATTTTTCACTAATTCAATGGAAAGTTGCCTATTTTCACATGTCTTTGCTTATTTATTTTATATTATCTATGCATTCTGAATAATTATTGTCAAATCTAGGGGCTTTTAAGAGAGCCAGGCATGATGGCACACACCTCCCAGCACTCGGGAGGCTGAGGCAGAAGGACCATAGTGTGTTCAAAGCCAGCCCAGGCTACAAAGTGAGCTCAAGGCCAGCCTGAACTGCATACCAAGACCCTGTCTCAAAAAGACACACACAAAAACATCAGTTAAGGAAAAGGAAATAAGCCCCACAGGCTGTCATTCTTAAGAGTCTAGTCCTAGGATGTATCTTAAGTAGCAATAATTTATCTGCACTTTTGTAGAGAAAGATCTTCTTCAAAAAAAGGTATTTGTATTAATTAGCTTTAACACTGCTGGGACACAAGACCCAAGACCCGCAATTTAAAGGAGGAGAGGTCTGATTTGGCTCCTGGTTCCAGAGAGTTCAGTTCACAGTCAGCGGGCTTCAGAGCAGGTGGGAGGGTGTGTCAGGGAAGAGCTGCTTTGCTCATGGCAGCCAGGAACCACAGCGAGAGAAGAGCATCAGAGAGAGATGAGAAGGAGCCACGAATACTACCCAAGGCCGCACTTCCGTGACCCCTCAGAGGTGTGCCTTACTTTCCCCCATGTGACTCCCAAGCCAATCACATCACCCCAATTACCACCACAGATGTATCTGATTTTTTTCCGCCACACTGAGGATTGGACCAAGGGCCTTGCATACACTAGGTAAGTCCTCCACCTCTGAGCTACACCCTCAACCCCTCATGTTTCTTTTATTTTTTATTTTTTTTTCCCCCTGGGACCGGGGATCGAACTCAGGGCCTTAGTGCTTAGCGGCAAGCACTTAGCCCACTGAGCTGTACCTCCAGCCCACCCCCCTCATGTTTCTTTTAAATACTTCAGTCAGAACAGACTCCACCTGCCTCAAGTTCTTAGAAAGATAAATACTATCTCACTCCTCTTGTGTGACAAATACAGAGATGAAGCTAAGTCAGGACCAAACTAAAGGTGTTTACGGACAGCTGCACATGAACGGTTGACAGCGGACTGGTCTCTACGCATCCCATGTGTTTATGGCCCAAGGTGTCCGACAAAAGCATCCAAATTAATATTCAGATCACTCTTCTTCCTTCTTTTCACATCTACAGAAGAGGAAGGAAGCTGAGGTGAGGAGAGGAAGACAGTGAGAGGCCACATATATTAATGCCCAGCGGCCTCTCCAGCCCTCTCTCAGCGGCACACAGCACCTTCGCAGGAGCAAAGCACGGTTCAGCCCAACCATGCAGAACTCCTCGTAGGTCCCTGGAGTGGCCAAAACACTGCAAGGAAACTTCGGAAAGAAAAAGTTTATTACAAGGAATAAACATCTTAGATAAAAGCGAAAGGTCTCAATTCCTGATAATGACTATGAACAATAAAAACAAGAAAAGTAAACTAATGGATGCTGGTGAAATCTATAAATACAAATAAACCACTGGAAATTTAAAACAATCTAAGGTGACTCTGCATTCATAATCTTCCTACTATCACCCAAACCTGGACACAATCTGCATGTTTAAATAGTACTGTAGTAGACACATCTACAGAGTAGCATTCACTATAAACTGTACAGAATTCACATGAGAATTAGTGATCTTTTTTTTTCCTGGCATTTTCCAAAAAGTGAATCTGACTCCTGAGAAAATATGTTTATCAAGCTGATTTCTCTTGGTGCAAGCCGTAAAGGTCCCGTTGATTTTGCTGAGTTAGTACAATTTCCAAAAATGTCTGAACTTGATTCCCATGACGCTGATTATGTTGAGGATTTGGCTTAACACTTACCGAGTTCCCACGATGAGCAAGACTGCTTTCCTTCAGCAAACTTAAGTTCTGTGCTGGAAAATGTCAGGAGTTGAGACAAACAAAACTAGTTCAATAAGACCATTGTATTTTACCGTCAGATATCCAACACTACACAGAAAACATAAAAAAGACTTTAAAAATTTATTTGACAAGTGCCTTTAACACTTCCACGGGTCCCCCAATACACACTGCCTTTATGTCTGCGCCAGCAAGGATAGGACAAAACAGGCCTCATCAGACATTCTGCAGAATTAAGTATCATGCTCTTTGGTTACGCAGTGTCCAAATTAACTTCTTGCTTCTTGTGAAGCAAGAAATGGAAGAACACAATTCAAAACATGCAAAAACAGAAGATTTTCCTCAAAAAATAACAAGCAGATATAGTTAAATCATAGACAGACATACAGATACAGATAACTACATAGTGGGTATTCATTAAACATCTTCTAAATTTGGGAAGTATTTTTATACTAACAAACCCTACGTTTTCTTTCCATCTTTAGAAGTTGGTCTCCATGTGGAATGCCACAGAGCCGTATTTTATAATGGTTATGATAAAAGGTGGCTTAATTTATTTATCTATTTACCTTGCAGTTCTGGTGACTGAACCCAAGGCCTGCACACTGAGCTACAGTCCCAGTCCTTCTCTTTATAACTTTTTATTTTGACAGAGTCTCACCAAGTAGCTAAATTGCCCATGCTGGGCTTGTACCTGCAATCCTACGGCCTCAGCCTCCCAGAGCGCTGGGATTAGACGCATGCATCACCACCACCTAGCTGAAAAGGCGATTTTACTAATTATTTATTAGCTAGAAAACAAGAAGCAATTATTAAAATGTTGGTCAGCCAAGTGACAATCCAACCTTTATTATTGAAATTTGTCTCCCCAAAACTCTTGGTCAAAGGTTATGATTTGACCCAACTATTGAACTGAGCTCTAAACAGAAGGCATTTCTTGCAGGGTGAGGGGTTCAGGAGCAGCAGTGAACAGCAGCTGCACAATGAAAGATGGGCTTTTCCAAACCGAAGTACTTTAAATAACGTAGGAAGAGAAATTGGGTAGGTCCACTGGACAGAAGCACTTCACAACCTGACAGTGTGAGGCTCTGTGTGCTGAGAGCAAATAAATGAGATAATTACTGTGCCTTCCAAAGCCTTGACATGCACAACCGCAGCAAGGGATTTTTTTTTAGCAACCTGAATTTAAATTAAAGTTTATTTAGTCTCATTTTAAAAATAAATGATCTATATTTATTTTTAAATAACCAGTGTTTGTTTGAAATGTAATGTCTTAAAGAGCTTACTTGTGGCTGTTATAGAACTAAGAGGCTTAGTGGTGATTTTATAGTGAATATGTTTCTATCAAAAGCAAAATATTTCCCAGCAGTGGAAAGTTCTTTCGGGTTATGTTTTCACAATTAATTCATTTAAGAGTCAACTCAGGAATATAGTACATGTGCCACCTTACCCTTCAAAGATTATTCATTTGGGGGAGAGTTTCGGACGCAGGCAGAACTAGTACCGACAACACAAGCATGTTCTTCTCTTTGGCTACTTTTTATTAGAAAGAGCCAGTTGATGCATCTCCTAGGAAATATCCTTCAGAGTCACGGACTCACAGTAATTCCCATATTCAACAAGAAAGGAAGGAAGGAAAAAACTATATTTGGACATGTTTTGAATTTAAGATCGTCTGACCCATCAGCTTTTATTGAGGGTTCTCCTCTGGCCATTCGCAAGGGCAGCATTTCATGAGGGAGGCGAAACGTAAACCGGGCATGGATGATGTCAGTGTTCACAATGAGCACCTAGTTGTTAGTATTCAGCACTAAAGACATGGGCACATATTTTTAAGATCAAAATTTTACTAAATAAAAATCTTTATTAGCTTTAAAACTTTTATTTTACACTTTCAAAGCAGCTTAACATTCTGAAATGCCAGAAGAATGAAGCCCAAGGGGAAACGGGCCTCACGCTGGTTTGCCCGTAACACAGCGAACTGAAGCAAGTACATCGCTGAGACTTCAGAAGACAGTAGTTGGAAGGGTTCTCATTACACAAAACTGGATCCAACACTGTAAAGTACACACGTACACACAGAACAAAACCCCATCCCCCCTCTCTTTTGTTATTAACCTTCTGGCACGCTAACATGAATAATGTCAACACTGACCTTAACCATGGCTTTGTTTTGTGAGGTGCATTTCTGGCCGTTTTCGGAAATTGTATTCATTGAAAAAAATATTCACATGTCCAAATGTAGTTTTTTCCTAAGCAGAATGCTAGAGATCTGGGATAAAGAAATTGGCAAAATACAGTGCCTGATTATAAGCTCATAGTGTACTAAAGGAACACACAGAACAGCAATGGAAAATGTTACAATAGAAATGTAGGATTTGGCGCTATTAAGAGACAGTGACAGAGATAAAAGCCTTTATTGCAGGCGAAGGAGATCGCAAGGACCCTCGGAGGAGGGAGCTGGGGGACGGGTTTTTATTAGGTTGGACTATGGCTGGAGTTAGTACGGGCAGGTGAGGAGTCCTGTCTGGAGAAGACTTGGAGTTTGTTGGCACACACGCAAAAGGGGAGCAGGAAGTTTAGTCTGGGACTAGAAGAAGAATAGGGAAGTTAGTCTTGCAGGAACCCGCTGCCATTTTGGGGATGAACACCATATTGGATTGTCACCATGATGGTCTTAGCAAAGTTTTATGTGGGCAGAGACTCATCAAGAAACGAGAATTGTCACAATTATTGAATTGAGAACTTCGTATTTACCACCTCATTTAATTATCACTATTATCATTTCATAGATGGTATATTTTGCAGAAAAGTTCACTGACATGCTCAAGAACACTCAGTTAGGGCTGGGGATATAGCTCAGTGGAATAAGCGCTTGCCTAGCAAGCGCAGGGTCCTGAGTTCGATCCCCAGTACCGCAAAAAAAAAAAAAAAAAAAAAAAAAAAAAAAAAAAAAAAAGAACTAAGATGTGTGACGGGCATGTTCCAACTCCCCACAGAAACGTGACTGCAGACATGTGCTATTTCTAAATAAAGTGTCCCCATTTTATAGACAGGGAAAAAGGTAAATAGAAGACAAAAACATGAAGCTCCTTAACAAAACAGAAAAAAATGGAATGCACTGCTCTCACTTTAATCTTTCCAATAAATTACTTGTCCTATGCCAAGCATCATGCTTTCAGTTCGATAAGCACATTTTTGAGCCACTCTGCACAGATCACTGAGCTAGCAGCTTACAGGCAGAAACAAAAAGGAAAACAAGCCTTGCCCTCCTAAGGAACTTCCTCTGTGAGGCTCTCTGCGGCAGAACTGCTCAATGAATCCTTCATAATAACAATGATCATCACTGGCGGGTTTTATGTTTACTTGTGAATCTGTCCAAAGCCTAGACCGCTTGTCTGGAGATGGGTGGCAGACTCGCAGTAAGTGAACCTCTGTGAGTCATTAATCCCTACTAAGACTCTGTAATGGTGGATGAAGCCAGAACGCCTCAAAGGACAAGACCAGATCACAGCCGAGGACACCTGGATCTATCTCAACTAAATAAAAGCTATAGCCTCAGGCATCTCACTCCTGGGTGGGTTAACTTAACCCTTATGAAGGGTTAATTTACTACCTTAGTTGGAGAAGTCCTTGAGTAATTCCGCCCTTCATGAGTATTCCCCTCCCTTCTTCGGATAACCAACCCAGAGAAGGTCTTGGTCTTAGCCCCGAGAAAACGTCGAATTCTACGGGAGGGCTTTGATCCTCCTGGAGCCCTGACACCATTCCATTTGCCTCTTTTTATTTAGCCTTCGCCTACACTCATTCAGGAGATTGCGGACCTCATCGGCCCACAATAACTAAGCTAAGTTTTGCAATATTCCAACCTGTTTATTCTTGTTTACATAATACCTAGCAAACCATGCTAACTTAATGTCCACTGAATACACCTTGGAAAGAGACGGGTTAATGTATCAAATCTCTCCTGAAGGGAGTATGCGTAAAAGTGGGGATTTCATTCTTTACAGTAAGACAATCAAGGCTGTTGCTGGCAGAAGATTCACTATAGCCTCTCAAATCAGTTTTCATAGAGAGCTACCTCTTTTGTCTGAGCATGAGATGTAATGCTGAAGGCCAACCCAATTCCTCCTCTCCTCATTGGCCAATCACAAGTCCATCAAGAATATGGTGTCTGCCAAAAGCTGTGGTGACTTAACTTGGGTCTAAAAATAACTCTTGATCATATGTGGTTTAATCTCAACTCCTTGCATCTAGCATCTGTCTTCATCAATTGAAAGGTGTCACTTAGTTGTAATTTTTTCATATTAAGATGTACTGATCTGTCATGAAAAGAAGCCATGCAAATAATCAAAATCCCTGCTTGCTTTTCCAAGTTTTGTAGAAATTTTGCCAGCATTAAATGTTCCATCACAATATTTGGCAAATGCAGACTGGCATTCATACGCTTTAAATTTTAACAGATTGGGGAGGGGGGAGATGGATCCAAAATAACCATTCCAGCCTCTGAGAAAGAAAAAGCAAAGCTCTTAAGCAAATGTTTAAGATAACATTTGCGCTATAAATCAGATTTACTTCCCCAACGCAGTCTACTACATGGAGAAGAATTAGTGTTTTGTACAAATGAATCTTAATTCCTATTTAACTCTACGAGAAGTAGCTTGAGAATATGGATTCCATTACTTAGACATAAATTAATAAAGTTTGCTTTTATGAGTATTTCAGCTGGCCAAGAATCAAGCCGATTCCCACGGTATCATGGCAGAATAGGTATAGATAGATTTCACTCAACCATTTGGAATGGAATTTCCTTTCTCTTTTCATGAATTCACATGTTAAGCATCTAAAAGCGTCACTTTCAAGATGTAAGTTCAAGTTCAGCCTCCAGCCTGTACCAAACAAGCAAAAGTGTTCTTCTTTCTGCTCAGGGAAAAAACTGGCGTGTCAGCAAACATTTGTCCATAAACTGCTAGTCCAACCAAACAGACCTTCACTGGCCAGTTCTACTGCAGAAAGAGGTGGTTTGTGTCTGTTTTATTTTGCTGGGGCTCTTGTATTATGATAACTAAATCCTCAGAAATCAGCTTGTCAGCTTGTGTGCCCATGCGCCCAAGCACAGGCACACCTGTACACACAAGCTAAGGGCAGAACCCAAGGTCTTGCACATACTAAGCAAGCCTCCTGCTGGACCACTACACTTGTTTTAAAGTGTAGAAAATAAACCAGCTAGCCAGGTGTGCAGGCGCACACCTGTAATCCCAGCACTCAGGAGGGTGAGGCAGGAGGATCCTTGTGAGTCTGAGGCCAGCCTGGGCTGTAAGTGAGTTCAAGGCCAGCCTGAACTGCATAGCAAAACCTTATCTCAAAGATAAATAAACAAAAAATTAAAAAATAATAATCCAGGCTAACAAAACTAACAAACTTGAAGCCTCTCTTCTGCCGGAAAATAAAATGAACACAAAAGTTTTAGTTAAGTGAACAAATTTGTTAAATGTTTTTGAAAGTTGAATCAAAGACATTATGTCATGGTGTGCGTGGTTGCACATACCTGTAACCCCAGCACTCTGGGAAGCTGAGGCAGGAGGATCACAAATTCAAGCCCAGCTTTGGCAACTTAGCAAGACCCTGCTTTGAAAATAAAAATTAAGAAAAAAAAAAGCTAGTGATGTAATTCAGTGTGAAGGCCCTGGATTCAGTCTCTAGCACTGAATTTTTTTGAAATGCTACTTTAAATAAACCCAAAAAGGCATCTTTGTTGGAAGCAGCCTATCTGTCCAAAAACAGATGAATGGATGAAGAAAATCTATTTACACACACTGGCGCACTACTCTGCTATAAGGAAAGATAAACTGGAGTCCTTTCTAGGAAAATGGATGCACCTTGTGACCACAGTGTTAAGTGAAATAAATCAGACACATGGGCTTAAACACCAGCTGATTTCTCAAAATATAAATAAAGTGCAAAATAAAAGACAGACAACAGGCGGAGCGAGGAGGTCGGGAAAGGAGGCGTAACGGATGGAAAACTGAGATGTGTTGTGTTACGTCCGTGGACCGACCCCACACGTCGAATGTGGCCACTGGGTACTGCAAATAGGTACTAAGGAACATGTGTAATGCTCTTGTTCTCTTCCAAAAGCAGTGCAGAAATTTATAAATCTTAATAATCTACACATTCTCTGCCTTCTTGTCACACAATCTTCCATACCCATTCCCGGGGTGGTGGAGCCCCTTACTCTCTCTCCCGGTCTCTCAGAGCCACTCTCACTGCCGAGCACAGCTCCGGGCCCTCCTTAACTCTAACTCTCCATTCCTCACCAGCAAGGAGCAGCTTGTGCTCCAGCCATAGAACCTGGCCCACCTGGAGAGTACCCGTGAGCGCATGAGGGCGCACGCACACACTCTCTCTCTGTCTCTCTCTCTCTGTCTCTCTCTCTCTCTCTCTCTCTCTCTCTCTCTCTCTGTCTCTCTCTGTCTCTCTCTCTCTGTCTGTCTCTGTCTCTGTCTCTCCCTGTTTCTGTGTCTGTCTCTCTGTCTCTCTGTCTCTCTCTCTCTCTCTCTCTGAATGAACCTGTTTGAACCATACTATGTATGCATAGTCCTTTCTCTTGTCTTAAAAAAATTTGAAAGAAATTTGAAGGCCACTGAAAATGATGACTATTTAGCTTTATCCAAAACTGCCTACAAAGTCACACAAGTACTAACAAATTTATATACTGATCAGACATTTACTAGCAGCAGGCAGATTTCTAGTTTATTTATTCTCTAGAAAAGGCAGTGGAGGGGGAAATGGCGCCTTTAGCTTTTTCTACAGTTGGTTCACAACAGTTTATTTTTACTTTTTAAAAGGCAATGATAATGAGCTGGGGATGTAGCCCACTATACAAGGCCTGCCTGGCAAGTGCAAGGTCATGAGTTCGATTCCCACTACCCCAAAATAAATAAATAAATAGCCCTGATAGACACCTGTAAGCGCAGCAACTCAGGAAGCTAAGAGAGGAAGACCCCAGGTTTAAGGTCAGTGCAGAATATTTTGTGAGACACTATGTCCAAATGAATTCAAATGGGCTGGAATGTCGCCCTGGCAGAGCACTACTCCTAGCATAGTGCTCTACCACTGGGTTTGCCCCCAAGTAGTGCAAAAAAAAAGAAAGAAAGAAAGAGGATAGGTATTTTGTACTCTATTAGTAATACCAAGACTTAAAGGTTCTTTCATCTAACAAGGAACTGCACAGAACATACTCCACAACTCTGAGTTTGTAAGGTATATTAAATGTATGTATACATATATGCAATTTCTTTTCTCCATAAGGTTGCTGGGTAGTTTTCCATAATATGTATTATTTTATAGCAGACCTTCAGGCCTGCTGTGTGCCATCCTTGCTGGAGACAGCCTCCACCTCACAGAGCCTGCACTCTGCAAGAAGGACTTGTGAATCTTCATGTTTACTCCGATACCCAGATATTCAAGCAAAAGAATCTGAGTTTTCATTTCCAAAAGCATATCACGTTCTTACAGTAATTTCACTTTATAATTTTATTTCTAAACTTGAAACAAGACTAAAGTTAAACACAGCTTTCATATCCCTGAAATATCAGTGAAACAAACTCTGGGGTACAATCTACAAAAAGCAGAATAACAAAGAGTTCTAATGAGGCAGGCTGCAAAAGAATCACAAATATTTTGATTCGCTCTAACTGCTTGGGCTGTCTTGGGAATGGTTATTTTCCTTAGCTGAAAATGAGTCCTCGTATTTAATTTAATTTTTTCTTTATTTTCAGATAGCAGTATGAAACTGGAGTATATCGTATTAATGCATTCTAGGATTGATTTTAGGATTTTGATAGCAAACTTACTCAAACCTTTTGGTTACATTATTTGAAGGAAAAAGCCACGTGTGGTGGCACATGTCTGTAATCCCAGCACTCCGGAGGCTGAGGCAGGAGGATCGTTGTGAGTTCGAGACCAGCCTGGGCTACAAAGTGAGCTCAAGGCCAGCCTGGATTGCATAGTGAGACGCTGCCTCAAAAAGACCAGAATTGGAGGAAAGAAACATTATCTGAAGATCTGTTATTGGTCAATCCATTCCACATTCTACATTTAAAGATGAAAATGTCTCTACTGGTCACTACCTTAGCCCTTCTCAGTTTGCTTCTCATATATGGTTATAAATCAACCCTGGCCCTGCACTGAGAATTAGCCTGTATTTCTTGCTTTTTTTGTGTGTGTCACACACACACACACACACACACACACACACACACGCACGCACACACGCACAAAGATAGCATTCCATATTGACATTATTAGCCCAGATTATGTCAGCAGTACCTTTGCTGTCAGAAAGATCAGGCTGTATAGTTTCCAAAGAACAGAAACGTAGCAGCAAAAAAGCCCCAAACACATGTTTTAAACACTTCTTTATTAATACTAAATGTATCACATTTAACACTGAGTTAAAACATCCCTTCACACACTCGGAGGCAAGATGCAAAAGAATGCGGCCCCCGCCGCATATTTTTTATTTGGAATAAAATCCGGTCACAAACTATTCATGTCAAAGCAGGGAAAATGGAATATTCCTTTCCCCTTGGAAAGGCCCTATAGAGTTTCCTAAAGTGAACGCTCGTCGGGGACTTCCTGTCCACCTTGGGAGAGGGGTCTGCGCGTCTGCACCCCGACCCCGATGGGCAACAAGCTCAAAATTCCCGAGCGCGCACAGCAGCCAGTACCGCTCGGCCCACCCCGGCAGTGATGGGTGCGCAGAGCCTACAGCGCCAGATTCGCTCATCTTCTGGAAATCAGGAAACAAATGATACGAGTCCTCCGGAACCCTACTGCTGCACGCAGTCTTCCCGCTCGGGGCTCCGGGCGGCCGGCACTCCGCCCCCCCAGGCTCGCGGCGCTTCCCTCGGCGGCTCACACCGCAGTGGCTGCGCGCCGGGCTCCTGCGCCCCGGGATTCGCTCGCTCGCGTCTCCCGCGGCCTCTCTGGCCCACCTCCCCGAGGGCTTGCGGTGAGCGCCGGGGCAGGGGCTGGGACCCCGCGATCGGCAGCGCTCCGGGCGGGATCCTCCCCGCGCCGCGTCCTCCCAGCAGCCGCCCCGCACCCCGAGACCGCTCCCCAGCAGGTCCCCGGCCATCCTTCCCTCCCGGACGCCCCGGGCTGGCGGGGGCCGCGTCCTTACCGGGCTCGTGGACGCCGGGGTTGTCGGACAGCTCGATGACCAGCAGCTCGCGGCCCTCGAAGCTGCGCCCCACCGTATAGATGCGGCTGACGGCGGTGCACTGCAGCCACACGGACACCAGCGCCTCGCGCAGCTCGGGGTAGCGGTGGTACTCGAAGGAGATGCCGTCCTCCTGCTGCAGCCTCCGGCGCCTCCGCACGCCCGCCGCGGGCTCCCCGGTCTCCTGCGCCCCGGCGCCCAGCAGCCAACCGCCGGCGGCCAGCGCCGCGCACAGCGCCAGCAGCGCCCGGGCCCCGCGCCCGGCCATCGCGCGTCCGCCGCCCGCGGCTTTTGTCTCCGGCCCGGTTCCGCCGCGGGCGCTGCGCGGGGGGCGGCGAGTCCCTGGGCGCGCTCGCCTCGCCTCAGCTCCCGGCGGAGTCGCAGGGAGAGCGCGGCGCCCGAGTGCGGCCACCGGAGGAGCTGCGCGACGCCGCGGGCTGCGGGCTGCACTACCGGCCGCCGCGCCCAGGGGAGCTGCAGGAGAAACCACTGCGCCCGCCCGCCGAGGGGCCGCGCCGCGCCAGGCCGGGGGCGGGAGCTCTGCACCGCGGCGGAGCAGAATGGCGCCCCCGGCGACGCAGGTGAGAGCGCGGCCCCGGCCCGGGCTCCGGAATGGAGCCGTCACGGGGAGCCCCGTGCCGCGACTGTGCGTGTGCAAAAAAAAAAAAAAAAAAAAATCTTTGGGTTGCTATGGAGCCTTTTAAAGTAACATCTATTCCAAGCCGGCCAGGGTTTCCATCTTGATGCCTGAAGAGTTACAGAACATTCCACGAAGAAAGAAATAAAGGAAGAAGTCACAGAAGCACCTTGGCCTCCCTCCTTAGTGCGTCCCTGGACCATTAGTCCAAACAAACCCAAGGGGTGAAGTTTCATTTATAGCAAGGTCTGGCTAGAAATCAGAACATTGTGTGCTTTGAGAGATTTTGGAGAAAAATGCTTTCTACCAGTTTGCAGATGCTGTCTTTCATTTTGTTTATGCGCATCCCTGGATTGGGGCGGGGCAGATAAGTCATTGTCCTTCGGCAGTGCCCCCCACCCCCTTCTGTAACACCCTGTAAAACTCTCAAAAATACAACCAGACTGATGTTTTGGACAAAGTATTTAGTTTGGCATTAGATTAAATCGTGCTGTAGACAGAAAACTGTTTATGATAAATGACGCCTCCATTCCTTACAATGTTCATTGTAAAACTATAAAATTTACAGCTTTAACTGTCAGCCAGCATTTACATTCCTGAAGCCACATGTGGAGCAGATCATTACTCTGAAGAGCTCGTCGTTTGGATCAGCACAAATCTAATATATAAATAATCCATTGGACATTGCCACCAAGAAGAAAAGCAGGTACCAGGTGGGTATTTTTCCATACTAGACATTTTTCCTGAGCTTCCTCTTTCTCCACCTGTCTAATGATGTATTGCACTGAAAAAAAAAAAATTGCCCGGAAAAGAATCCAGGGGTTTAAATTATTTTATTAGATGAAAAACATGAATGCACAGACATGAGTGGTAAGGCTGCTTCAACCCCCCCCACTGTCCTCCTTCCCACAGCAACACAAACCATCCTTGGGGTTTTGTTTTTGTTGTTTGTTGTTGTTGTTTGCGGGGGCGAGTGGCCATCAGTTCGTAGAGGCACTATAAACACACCACTTGGTCGGAGTGATTTGGATCCAGCCATTTTCTTCGTCAGTGTAAGCAGAACTAAGAACTATGTTTTCTACTACGAGTCTGTGTTGAATTACGCGGTCTGAAAGTTTAAAACCAGAGTTATAATTCTATTTCTAAAATCATCCCCAAAAGAACAACCTTGAAAATCTAGAAAAAAAAATAAGAAACTAGAATAGCTAAAACCAATAACTTCAGAAGTAAAGGACTAAGATTTTCATGTTAGCAATTTATGGTGACCACACCAGCTTGTGGCTAGGTGAGGCACAGTGACTAGCAAGTACCCACATAAACGGCATGTTTTCATTGAAGTCCTGTGCTGCTACTCAGCTGTTACTTTAAAAAAAAAAAAGTCTTTTCTATTTTCTCCATAATAAATACCAGCTTTCTAGGCTGTGGGTTTGGTTTGTTGTTTGGCTTTTTTCACTTTGTTTTCATAGGTGGGATTGGACCGGCCATGTGGTCTCACTTGAAGGAATCTCTTAACATCTTAGATCTTCGTTTCTCTGATATATAAAATGAGCAGTTTGTGTTGGATTATTCAGTTTTTAACATTTGAGTGCATAGAATCATTTGTATATTCTATTAAAACTACAGATTCTCAAATCCCAAGAATTCAATGGGTCCAGGGATGAATTTCAGATATTAATAAGATTCTAGGTTTTAACAAAACAATACAAAAAAAAAAACAGATTAGCAAATATGTTTTGAGAACTAATGATTGATATGTTTTCTAGGGTCTCTCCCCAACCTAAAAAGCTATGATTCTGCAAGTTTCTTTTTGAAATAATTTCCTGCAAACATGCTGAGCAGTACATTTTTGTGCACACCACATGTACCAAGTTCAAAGGGATGTGGACACACCACACACACCCATTCAAATGAACCAAAACTTGGTCTTTGACTTTCTAGGCTATATTGGGCATAAGTCAGCGGTACCAGTTTTACTGGAACATACAGTATTTATTTTACTTCATGGACAATTACATGGCTATCTATCTTGATTGCTGATTTAAAAGTCTTGCATGATAAGTCTTTCATGTACTTCTGTACCCATCATTAAATCCACTAAGCAGCCTCCTTTTAAAATTATATGCACACAGAGCCTGGGGATATAGCTCAGTGAAATAAATGCCTGCCTGGTAAGCACAAGGTCCTGAGTACAATCCCCAGTACTGCCAAAAAAAAAAAAATTATATGCACACATACATATGAGAAGGAAAGTAACACAGCTTCTTTTTTTAATGTCACTTCTGGACAGCGTAGGTATATTTAAGCTCCCAAATCTCCACTTTCCACTTCACTTCTATTATCATCAAATCTAGAGACTATTTTGTCCCGTATCTGTAACCTTTGTCCTTTTTTTCAAAGCCCTGTTTAAAATCCATCTACTCCAAAAACAGTTTCAGAGGGTTCAGTCCATGGTTTCCTAGCTCCAAGCCAGAAACATTGCGACAGAAGGGCATAGGGGGGCAAAACTGCTTATGCCAGGGCATCCATGAGACAGAGACCAGAGGAAGACCCTCAGAAGAAGGAGCAGGGGCCAACTATCATCCTGGGTATGTCCCTATCACCCACTTTATGCGTGGGTCTGGCGTCCTACACTGTGGGACCTCCCGTTCAGCACTTCTCCAGGAAACTTTTTCTAGTCAAGTTGGCAATCCAGATTAACTGGAGCTGGATCCAGAGACACATACTTGTAATTTCAACGCTGAGGGAGGCTGAAGCAAGAGGATTCCAAGTTCTTGCTTCACCTGGGCAACTTAGTGAGGCTCTATCTCAAAACTTTTTCAAAGGAGAGACTGTGGATGTAGTTCAGTATACAGTGTGCCTGTGTTCGACCCCCAGTATCCTCCAGGTAAAAAGATTAACCAGCCTGAGTCCACACTTGTTCACTTGACATCTAATCCTATCTCCTCGAACCAGCACTTAATGTCCAAATAAAAACACTAGCAAGCTGTGACAGTTAAGCTGGGCTGTCACCTGATTGACTCGGGAGCTGTGCAGCAGATCGGTAAAGCACACTTCCCGCATGGGTGGATCAAGGAGCCGTGACATTGGCCCCAGATCTGCTCTCTGGCTTCTCCCTCACTGGCCCTGGTCTGCTCTGTGACCATGAACTTGCAGCTCTGCTCCACCTTGCCCCTCTGCCATGACACTCCTGCTCTGGAGCCAGATGACCATGGACAGAATCCTCCAAAATTGTGAGCTAAGTTAAATCTCTTCTCCTCTAAGCTGACCATATTAGGTGTTGTGTTCCAGCACCAGAAAACATCATCTGACATGTAGCTGTCCTGCATACAACCGAAGTTCACAAATCCCTCCCCGAAGTCTCAACAGTTCCAGCATGCTGAAAAGCCCAAGTCCAAAGTCTCCCCTGAGGTTCAAGCTCTTCGCATGAGGCCCTATAAAAACCAAGAAGAAAGTTAAGCACTTCCAAGATACAATTGTGCAAGGTAAACATGCTCACTACAGAAGGGAGAAATAGGGGCTGGGGATATAGCTCAGTGGAATAAGCGCCTGCCTAGCAAGCGCAGGGTCCTGAGTTTGATCCCCAGTACCGCCAAAAAAAAAAAAAAAAAGGAAGAAATAGAGGGGAAAAAAGGAATAGGATGAAAGTAAGACCAATACCCAGCAGGGCAGACCTTAAATCCCATAACACTATGTCCAGCATCTGACACATACAGTGGCAAGATGTGAGCTCCAAAGGGCCTGGGTGGCCCTGCACCTATGACCTTTCTGGTTTCACCCTGGTTTTATGGCCTCTCTCTTGGGCTCACTTTACTTGCAGCACATCGATTTCCTTAGCAGATTCGCATGGTCCTGGCATCTCCCACTTCTAGAAGTCCCCACTGCACCTTCAGCGTTATTCCTGCAGCTGCACACACAGCCCGCTCAGAGAGTTCTGGCAGAGACGCTGTCCCTCTCCTGCATGTTTGCCTGACCTCCTAGACCTTGCTTTGGAGTCTCGATGGAAGCCTCCAGGACCCCCAACTCTTGCATTTCCATGCCTTTAAAAACAGCATCACGTGGATGACACCAAGTTCTGCTGCCAGCTTGAGCAGTAACCAAGCTGGACCACGGCTGCCGAAGCTCAGCTTGGTGGCTGAGCACAGTGAAACAAACCCCAGGGAATCAATTCCCTAAAATCCCCTTTTTGAACAGGGTACGCTCTTCAGATGAAGGATTTACACTTTCTGCACCTTGGAGCCTGCAATTGCTGGAGTCTTGATGATTTCTGTGGTATCTTCAAGGCGTCTCTTCTTGTCCCAGTTCAAAGTACCGTACTTGATTTCTTTTTAATGGCATTTATCTCTTGGCCCCAACCACACTTCCTTTGGCCCCAAGTTTAATGTGGTTCTTTCTAGACCAAAATGAAAGTTTTTCAGTCTTTCTATTCTGCTTTTTGCTCCCTGATTCTCACTATATATCTGGCGACAAGTGGCCAGCAGTACCCACACCAAAGCTTGAATGTTGGGCTGTCTTGAAATTTCCTCTACCAGATCAATTAGATCATCATCTTTAAACTCAGCTACACATTTTTGTGGAATGTACAAAACACAATCGCTTGCCAGAATGAAGCACACATGACCTCTAGTCCCAGTCTCGACAGAGCCTCAATCCCAACAGATGCCTCATGCCCCTGGTTTTAACTGTTCACATTCCTGTCCACATCCCAGTCTTCAGAGCTCTGACCAGAATTTCCCAGCAAGCTCTGCTTACAGTATTCTAAGATTTCTCTAGCTCATATCTCCAAGCATTTCCAAACTCCCCCCACAAACCAGTTCTAAGGGCTCCTGAATCATATTGTTGGGCATGTCCATACCGATGACCCACTTCTCTGGTACAAAGTTTCTGTGTTAGCTTTCCCATTGCTGAGGCAAACCACCTGACACACCATTTCAGACAGACGGTTATTTTATTTAGGGTCACAGTTTCAGAGGTTTCATCCATGGCCACCCGGCTCTGAGGCAGAAACATCATGCAGAAGGGCTTGGGGAAGGAAAGCTGCTCCCTTCATAGCATCTGGGAAGCAGAGAGCAAGCAGAAGAGCCCCAGGAGAAGCAGCCAGAAACCACTGCCATCTCCCAGCTTTCGCTCCCGTGACCCACTTCCTCCAGTTAGGGCCCGCCTCCCACTGCTCCATTCAGCTGTGAACTTACCAGTGGGTTAACCCATGGGTGGGCTTAGTACCCTTATAATCAAACAACCAGTCTAGGGGTTTGTTAGTCCAGTCAAGTTGGCCATCAAGACTAATTTGGCGTTACCCGAAGAGGCCGCCTTCCGTCTTACCTCACTTGGATTGCTGAAAAGGGCTCATGAGACTTCGAGAAGGCCCAAACAGAGGCTTCTCCTCAGCAATAGGAAAAGTAAAGACCAAGGCTGTAACGCCTTTCAGCTGACTTCCTAAAAGCTAGTTCCTGCAGACAGGCATGGTGGTGCATGCCTATAATCCCAGCGTTTGAGAGGCCGAGGCAGGAGGGTTGCCGTGAGCTTGAAGCTAGCCTAGGGTACATATGAGTTCACGGCCAACCTGAGCTACATAGTGAGACTCTGTCTCAACAAAACAAGACAAAGCAAAACAAAGGAGAAAAGGAGGAGGGGAAAGAGGAGGAGGAGGAAGAAAAGAAACAGGAGGAAGAGTTGTTGCCCTTTCAACTGCCAAAGTTTATATAACTGGACACTAGAGGGAGCAAGAGATACTGGATTTGGCGGGGAAAATCCAAATCCAGTTTGGGGACGGAATGCCTGGAGTATCAGGGCACAAAGGCTCAGAATCTTTACCTTAGCTGACTAGTGAAAGTTTTTCCCAGGCAAAACCAGTCCTCATACTGCAAAGAGGGCTGCTTTTTCAAATGTGCAGACATAGATGCAAAGGTGCAAGAATTATGTGTAAAATGAACACAATGATCAAAAGAATAAAATAAATCTCTAGTGACTTACCCTAAAGAAATGAAGATCCATGAGTTAACTGACAAAAAATTTAAAGTAATCATCTGAAAAAGATCAGTAAGTTATAAGAGAACAAAGATAGACAACAAAATCAGGAAAATATTACATGGCAAATGAAAACATTACAAAGAGAAACAATAAAGAAAATCCCAACTAATTCTAGGGAATTTGCCAGAGGAGTTCAACAAAGACTTAATCAGAAGAAAGAATTACTGAATTCAAAGACAAGTCATTTGACATTATCCAGTCAAAAGGGAAAAAAAATGAAAAAAGGTTCAGAAAAATCTATGGATAAGATCTCATCGTGTAAACCACTGTGAAGGGGACAGGTATCCAGGAGGAAAAGGGAGGCAGAAAGGGGGAGGGGCTTTTAAAAACAAACAGTGATTGAAAATGTCTCAAATCTGGGAGAGAAATGCACTTCCAGATTCATAAAAAAGGATTACAACAGGGATAAATCCTTTGAAGTTTACACTGAGACACATTATAATAAAATTATCCAAAAAATCCATGATAAAGAAAAACGTTAAAGCAACAAAAGAAAAGTGATTTGTTACATACAAGAGACCCTCCATAAAATGATCAGTGTATTTATTGGCAGAAAGCATCCAGGCAAAAAGCAAGCAAATAAGGGGCTGGGGATATAGCTCAGTGGAATAAGCGCCTGCCTAGCAAGCGCAGGGTCCTGAGTTTGATCCCCAGTACCGCGAAAAAAAAAAAAAAAAAGCAAGCAAGTGACACAAAGTACTGAAAGAAGAAAATGCTACCAAGAATATGTTTATGGCAAAATTGTCCTTCCTAAACACAGGAGGAAAAGCAAAAGACTTTTACAAACTAAAGTTGAAGAAATTTATCCCCACTTGGTTTTCATTAAAGAATGTGCGAGGGAGGTGTTCAGGTTGGCATGAAGGAGGCCAAAGCGTGACAGTAAGGCCTATGAAAGCAAACGTAGGTAACCGCGGGCAAGGTAAAGTCTAGAGCACTTATGCACAATTAAAGCTGTGTTTTTCCATACTCTCCAATAAAAACAGAGTGGCCGAATGGATTGTTTTTTCAAACAACAGCCATCCACATGCTGTCTATGAGACATGCTTTTTCTCCTGAGATTGGCTCTCGTTATGTTATGCAAGCTAGCCTCAAACTCGTGATCTTCCTGCCTCATCCTCCCAGGTGGCAAGGATCGCAGGTGTGCACCGCCACATCTGGCCTTAAAGACGCCTTTAGAACCAAGGGCACACACTGGCTGAAAGTGAAGGGACAGGAGAAAAATTCTATGTAAATGATAACCACAAGGGAAAAAGGTTGACTGTAATCACATCAGACCAAACAGGCTTCAAATCAGAAACTGTCACAAGAGATAAAGAGAGAATTATTTAATAATAAAATGTGCAACTTATCAAAAATTATATATATATAATAAATAAATATCACCACATTTGAAAGAGAAATAAATAATAGCACAATAACAGTAAAAGATTTCAATATCTCACTTCCAAGATCTTATACAACACCCAGGCATAAAATTAATATAAAAACACCATCCTTGTATAATACTGTAGACTTGATAGAGCAGAAGAAAGAATTGGTGAATTAAAGACAGACTGTGTAAAATTGTCCAGTCAAAGAGGAAGACAGTTGAGGAGAGTCTAAGAGAAGTATGTGACGCCACCACGTAAACTAGCGTAAGAAGTATGGGTATCCGGAAGGAGAAGGGGTGGGGCTGTAGGCAAAAGGGACCTAGCAGATGTACACAGACTGTTCCATCCACCAAGTGCAGACTACACACAGGACATTTCCAAGGATGGGCACCTCACGTGACCTCACATGTAAGGTCACAAAATGCATCTCAACAAATTTACAAAGATTGAAATCATGCTAAGTATCTTTTCCAACTACACCAGAATGAAACTAATATCAGTGACAGAAAGAAATTTGAAAATTTCACGGATATGTAGAAATTATATAGCACTCTTAAATAGTCATTGTATCAAAGAACTAATCAAAAAGGAAATAAACAGACTGAAAGATAAACATTGCATCAATGCAGTAGATGAAGAAAAATGTTTTGACAAAACAACACACTTTCATAATTTAAGAAAAACCCTCTTAACATACTAGCTATACCACAACACAAACAAGACCTTATATTAAAAGCCTGTAGTTGACATTATACATAAGGCCTTTCCTCTAAAATCTGAAATAACACTAAAATGTCCACTTTTAGCACTTGTGGCCAACACAGTACTGGAAGACCTAATCAGCACGATTAGGCAAAAGAAAGAAATAAAAGGCATCAAAATAGGAAAGGAAGAAGTAAAATGACCTCTCCCTGTGACATAGTATTACATACAATCTTAAAGACTCAACGTAAAAAGTATTACAATAAGTGAATATGATAAGGTTTCAAGATACAAAATTGTGTTTCTGTGCACTTAACAACAAGCTATTCCAAAAAGATATGATGAAAAGAATCCCACTTACAATAGCATCGAAAAGAATAAACTACTTAAGAATAAACTCAAAGAGGTGAGATATTTGTATAGTAATAATTATAAATCATTGATGAAAGAATTAAAGAAGACTTACATAAGTTGAAAGACAATCCATGTTCTTGGATCAGAAGACTAAATATTATTAAAATGTCCATACTACCCAAAGTGACTTAAAGATTCAATGTAATATCTATCAAAATCCCAATAGCACTTTACAGGAAGGGAAAAAATCCTACAATTCATAAGGAAGCATAAAAAACTACAAGCAGCCAAAACAATCTTAAGAACAACAAAGCTAGAGACATACCACTTTCTGACTTCAAAGTATGTTACAAAGCTATAGTAGGCAAAGCAGTATGGAGCTGGCATAAAAATAAGCACTTAAACAGTGCACTGGATTAAGGGCCCCGGAAAGAAACCTAGGTGTCTACGACCAGCTGCTCCTCAACAAAGGTGTCAAGATGACATAATGCAGAAAGAAGACTCTCCAACAAGCAATGCTGCAAAAACTGGGTATCTAGATGAGAAAGAATGAAACTAGGGGCCAGGGATATCGCTCAGTGGCATAAGTGCCTACCTGGCAAGTGCAAGGTCCTGAGTTCAATTCCTGACACACATACACACAAAAGAAAGAAAGTGGACCCTCATTTCACACCATCTATGAAAATCAATTCAAAATGGATTAAAGATTTACATGTAAGACCTAGAACTCTAAAACTTTTAGGAGAAAACATAGAGAAAAATATACATGACATTGGACTGGGCAGTGATTTCTTGGGCGTGACAGCAAAACCACAAATAACGAAAGAAAAATTAGATAGGTGAGACCATATCAACCTGAGAAGTTTCTGTACAACAAAGGAAACAATAGCACAAAGAGACCACTACAGAATGGGAGAAAATGTTTGCAAACTATTTCTCTGATAAGGGAGTGATATTCAAAATATGTAAGGAATTCAAATAATAGCAAAAATCAAACCACTCAATTTAAAATGAACAAATAAATATTACTCCAACAAGGATACACAAGTGTCCAGTAGGTGTATGAAAAATGCTCAGCATCACTAGTCATGAGGAAGATGGAAATCAAAACCACAATGAGACATGATTTCAATCCAGTTAGAATGGCCGTTATCAAAAAGACCAAAATAATTCTTTTGAGGATGTGGTAGAAAGAGAAACTTTAGACATCATTAATGGAAATATAAATTAGTACAGCCAGTATAGAAAACATCGTGGAAGTTCTCGAAAATTTTAGAAACAGAGCTAGGCATGGTGGTGCACATCTATTATCCCAGCACTCAGGAGGATGAGGCAGGAGGATCGCCACAAATTCAAGGCCAGTTTGAACTACATAGTGAGACCCTGTCTTTCTCTCTCTCTCTCTCTCTCTCTCTCTCTCTCTATATATATATATATATATATATATATATATACATAGATACACACACACACACACACACACACACACATATATATCCAATCCCACTACTGGATACATAGAAATTAAAATCAGTATGTGAAAGACATTTGTACTTACATGTTTATTGTGGCATTATTCACACAGCCAAGAGATGGAGTCAGCCTAGAAATACACAGAAAGATGAACGGATAAAGGAACGGGGGTAGATGTGCACATTTATCCATAAAGTAATGAAATTCTATCACGTACAGCAACACAGGTGGAGCTGGAGGACATTATCTTAAGCAAAATAAGTGAGGCAGAGAATGCTGAGTACTGCATTTCTCATTCCTGTGTTGAAGCTAAAATGTTGAACTTGAAGGATACAGAGACAATGGATAACCAACAGGCGCAGGGTTGGGTAAGGAAGAGCAGCTTGTAACGCGCCAGAGCCCAGTGGGGTGGTTCTGGTTGAGCAAAATGAACTGAGCGTTTCAGTACAGCTAGTAAGGAGGATTCTGAATGTTCCCAGCACAAAGATATGTGTCCAAGAGCGTAGATATGACAATTAACCTCGTCGCACAGTATAAGTATGTCTTAAAATGTTACCTTAGACCTCATATATAGTTATATATATATATATATATATATATATGTTTGAATTACAAATAAAATGCCACCTTGGACCTCATAAATATATATAGTTGCTATAAAATGTAATGCTATACAACAATACTATAAAACCATGTTTTAAAAAAGACTATACAATATACAATACTATACAATAAAATACAACACTATAAAAATATATTTTTTAGGAATTATTTCATGAAAGGTTGTTTCAAGCTTCATTTTTACTTGTTTTTGTTTTAGTTCCTTGCCTCCGTAAACTAATATTTGACTCCTTGATTTTGCATGTGTTTTATTTAACACTTGTAGAAACCCTAACAACCCACTGCTGCTTCTTTAATATCATTTTTGTTTTCTTCTGCTTGTCTTTTTTCGTTTTACTTTTCTGAGACAGAGTCTTGCTATGTAGTCCAAGCCAGCCTTGAACTCACCATGTAGCCCAGGCTGGCCTCAAACTTGCTGCAACCCTCCTGCCTCAGCCTATCTGACTGCTGCAATTACAGGTATGTGCCACTGCACCCAGCTTTCAGAGATACAGTTTTATCTCTTCTTAGGAACTAGCTTTGTATCCATTCTCTTGTTCCAGCAGCTTCCAACATCTCCCCTGTTGGATTAGCCATTTTGTGATGAACCATGCGTTTCTGGACAACTAACAAGGGCTGGGCAACAGCACCACAGGCGGAAGGTGCAGTATCCCTGGGCGGAAGGGGTTATATGAAAGCGGACGTGGGCAGCGCTAAGGGCCAGTCACAGGCTCGGATGGCCACCAGAGCCTCCCTGCTTGCGCCCTGGCTGGCATCTTGGTGACAGCCTCAGCACAGGCCCAGCTCCCCGTCCAGATGCTTCAGACACAGACTCTGGGGAGCGTGGAGACCTCACTCCATCTCATCTGTTTAGTTTTCCAAGCTCTGGTCTCACATCCCCATCCCTCCAACCACACTGCTGGGCTCCACCCGCCCCGCCCGCGGCTCCCAGCCCTGCCTCTCCCTTGCCGGGCGCAGCTGTCACCGGGCTCCTCCTGGCAGCTTCCCCGAAGGCCCCCATCCCCGAGCAACACCCGCTGCAGCAGCAGCTCGCTCCCCTCTTGGAGATTGATTCGTTATTGGTTCTCCTTTAATTAACCTTCACCTCCCTTATACAGCCCCGCACCTGATGCGAGGGCGGGAACCAAGTCTCCTGGGCCCCATCATGTGCGAGAGGCTTCCATGACTGAGACGTAACTGAAGTGTTTATCGGCTAAGGGAGGACGTCCCACAGTGCTCCTGACTTGAAATCCAAAATTCTGACATGTAAGTGGAGCGTCAACCATTCAAAACCAACTTGGTTGGCCCTGAATCAAGGCCAGCAGTTTTCTGAAGCTGTTGGTTTCAAGCAGGAGCTTAAAGTGGTATCTTTCTATGGTCTGTTGGCCATTTCAGAACTTTAGAAATGTAATGGTCAACTCATTAGAAAGAAACAAATAACTAAATAAATTTTACTCCGCTCAGCCCCTGTGGTGTGCCAGGCGCTCTGCCTCGTCCCCTGGAGCTTTGCCCAGACCCCGAGGTGTGCCAGGGGCTCCGCCCCACCCCCCGGCTCTGCCCAGACCCCAGGGTGTGCCAGGCGCTCTGCCTCATCCACGGAGCTCCGCCCGGCCCCCAGGGCTGCCGGGAGCTCTGCCCGGACCCCGGGTCGGCCCTGAAGACTCGCCTGAGCCTGTAGGCACAGAGGCACTGACAGAGCCTCGCGATTTGCTGTGTGGCCCCGCCTACCCGGCTGGACACCCCACGGCTGTGAGGGCTTGCCAAAGGGTGCTTCTCCACCTCCCGCCATAGCAATTTGTGTACACCCACGTGTTACACAGCATATTTAGAAGCAGCCAAGTCTCTTCCCCAAGTAAGCGCATGAGGGAGTAAATAACCAAAAGTGCGGTTACGACCAGCGGGAAGACCACTGACAGGTAGAACAACGGAGGCGCAGTGGAGGAAACTGAGTAATGGAACGAGCATCATCCATAGAACTGAGTGCTAGGGGCGGGGGTGACGTTATGTAACGCAATATCCAGTGGGGCCCCTACTGTTTTCTCTGTAATTTGGTGTTTCCTTTATTGTCTCTGTGTTAACAAATGCAAAGACAACACTGTGTAATGCAGCATCCAGTGATGGTTCCCTGCTGTCTCCTCTGTAATTCCGTATTTCCTTTACTGATTTTGTTATAACAAATATGAAGATAACATTATGTTACACAACATCCAGTGCCAATTCCCTACTATCTTCTCTATAACTTGGTATTTTCTGTATTGTTTCTGTGTTATTCTGGGTTCTTTTGTCTTAAAAATAAAATTAAAAAAAACTTGCTCAAAATCTACATGAAGCAGCAACTAGTTGCAGAACTACAGCGCGTGAATGTGTGCGGACCGGGAGAAGCGCTGGCCCGAGCCTGAAGCGGGGACCACAGCCACCACCCAGTCCTGCAGTCGGAGCCACAGGCCCAGTGACTTCGCAGGGTACAGTAGCGGGGACTTGCTTTGCGGCATCAAAAGAAACTGAATTCAAATGGGTTAAGAAAAAAGGAGGAATGAAGGAAGCAAGGAAGGGAAGAAGGGAGGGAGGGAGGAAGGAAGGGAGGGAGGGAAGGAAGGAGAAGAAGAAGGGAAGGGAAGGAGGAAAAGGGAAAGGAGACAAGAGAGGTGAAGGGAAGAAGAGATTCATTATCTCAGCAAAGATACCAGGACTCAAACTCAGGACCTAGCGCTTCCAGGCAGGTGCTGCGCCGCTGAGCTGTATCCCCCACCCCAAGACATGCTTTTTGACTCAGTTCTAACTCAGTTTTCATTTCTGGGAGAGAATTTCTATCCTTTCTCCTAACATCTTTGGCCCAGTTTAGATGTTAATCACTGCCAAATTCCCAGCCGAGACTCTTCAGGCTGTACGCAAAGCCGCCGGCCGCCTGCTGCCTCGTGAAGGGGCCACCTCCATAGAAGGGTCTCACTGCCTGTCCCCGCTGCACTGACTTAGTGTTTGTGAGGGCAGCGCTTAGTCAGTCCTCACAGTCTTGTCCGAGGGATTCTTCCTACTGTATGAGCTCTGAGAAGTAATCCAGGGACGGCCACAGGAAACCCTTGACTAAATTATAAAAGTAAAATTAAACAGAAGTTTGTAATCGTTCATGTGGGTAAGCAAATTTACCGGGGGGAGGAGCCATCTGCACTAGGTAGTGCTACAGCTATTCTACTCTCTCAATCCAGCATCTCACTCATCCCAGCAGCAAGGCTGCTTCCGTTCTGGTGATGTCATAAAAGATGTGAGAGAGAGAAAAGAGGAGGAGGAAAAGGGCGGAAGAGAGAAAAGTCTTATAAGACACCATTCGTTTGGACTAAGGTAGGGAAAGCTGGTAAAATCATGACTATCATCTTAATGTAAATTTTCCAAACAAGTTGAAAACAAAACAGACAGATTATTCTTGGCAAAACTGTTATATGCTCTGAACTGATAGATACCTTCAATTTAAATGTGTATCTGGTAGTTATTGAAAATTACTTTAATGTATTGAATGTATGTCCCCATTAATTTCATGTACAGATTGCAAGGGTGTGTATATCCAAGGACGTGTCAAGGGGGAAATAATAGCGCACAGTGAAAAGGATCTCCCACGGTTCTCAAATTTTCCATTTCTTGGAACTAAATTGGGTGATAGCTCACTTGAAAAATGCCAGTTGAAGAACTCATAAACTTAAACCTCATTTGCTTTAATTTGCTGTTTGCCTTTTGTTGTTTCTATTTTGATTTGAAATTCTGCTGAGTTTTTTAAGTAGTTCACTGTGATTAATTCTTTAAATCATGAAAGGTAAGCAGTACTATCTCCATCTGACATACAGGGAAACAGAGACTCAACTGAAAAACCTGTCTAAGGCCACACAGCCAGTCCGCCCAGCGAATAGCAGAGCCTGACCCCAACCCAAGGTCTGTAGCTCCTGTGCCATTTACTTGGCCCTATGCCTTACCTTCAGGCAAAACATGGTCAGCTGTAGGCCAGCAAACCACTGCTGGGTGGTGGTCGCAGCTTTCAGCCTTTTTCTAACTTTGTTTAAGAAGAGAGATCCAAACTTTGGGTAGAGGACTAAACAAAATGACTTAAAATCAGTGAGGGTACAAAAGCATTATGAAATGTTTTCACCCATCCTAGAAAATCATACTTCCTTCCGGGTGAGTGTTCAAGCAAAGACATAGAGAAACAGCTTCCCTCTGTTTCACAGTATTGAAGAGGGAATGTGGAGGGCTGGTTTTAAGTAAGCACTGTTCTAACAACCCTAATCTTATATTCAGAATTAAGGAAATAACGACCGTATTACTGGTTACAGGTTCGCTTGTTATTTCCCTAAAACATGCTGGAGCCCTTACGCCCTCTACCTGTGAACATGAGTTTATTTGGAGAGAGGATCTTTGCAAAGGTTCTAAGGGAGATGAGTCATTAGGGTGAGCCACAATCCAAAACTTTTGACTGGTGGAATTTTTTTTTTTGTTTTTTTGTACCAGGAATTGAACTCAGGATCCCACGCTTGCCAGGCAGGCACTTGTGCCACTGAGCTGTATCCCCAGCCCTGACAGGTGTTCTTAAAAAGGGGACACTCAGACCAAAGAAACACACACACACACACACACACACACACACACACACACACGCTACCACCACAACCACTATGTGAAAATGAAGCCAGAAATCAGAATGATGCTAACAAGTGTCCACGAGTCTGCATTTTCCTGATAACCACCATGTGCAACACAAAATGTTTTAGTCTTGATGGAATCTAATTTGTCCATTATGTTATTGTGTTGCCTGGGATTTTGAGGGCTGTGACTACTGAGAATCACCAACAAACCCAATGCCCATTCTTAAATGTCCTGGGTGTTGCCATTTTTGCTTTCACATTTAGTGCTACAATCTATTTTGAGTTGATTTTTGTATATGGATACAGAGAGATTTTATCCTTACGAACGTGGATATTTGCACATCTTAAAATCATCTGTTGAAGACTATTCTTTATCTATTGAATTGTTTTGATACCCTTATCAAAATCAGTTGACCATCAATTTATTTGTGAATCTCAATCCTATTCCAGTTATCTATATATCTACCCTCATGTCAGGAACACATCATCTTGATAAACTAATTTTGCTGATTTTACTTTATTTATTTATTTATTTATACTCGGAATCAGACTCAGGACCTGTGCTTGCTAGGCAGGAACTGTGCCACTGAGCTATATCCCTGGCCCCATTTTGTTGAGTTTTAAAACTAAGTAATGTTGAGTCCATCAACTTTTTCTTCAAGATTATTATAACTCTTCCGGGTCACCTGAATTTCTGTATACATTTTAAGATCGACTTGATGATTTCCATAAAAAGGCAGCTGGGCTCTTGGTAGGGACTACATGGAATCTGTGGGTAAATTGGGAAAGCAGTGTCATCTTATTGGTATTTAGTCCTCTGATCCATGAACGTGGTATGCCTTTTCATTGGAAGGAGAGCCTCAACTCACATAGTAACTCTTGCCGGCCAAGATGATTAGGATTCAGTTGTTCAGGCAGGTAAAGACTCAACTATATACCTAGTCAAACATAGAAAATTGATACAAGATAGTCAAGCTCTTCATTAGTGACCACATGCGTGTGCTCGCTCATCAGGCTGTATGTTTTCCTTGTGTGTTTTTATGGTGTATATCAGTGAAAAGTAAACACTACAGCATTGTAAAATATTAAAACCCAACTTTTCAATCTATTCGATACGCCCATCACAAAATGTTTAGGCCACAGATCCCCTCTCCAACTCTGCACTGCCACCACCTTCAGGAAGCAGTTTTATTCTTCAGAGAAACTGAAGTTTCGGGACTGTCCAGGCAGAGCAGCAGTTGGGCGAGGAGAGCCCGTGCTGAGGATAAAGAAGCCCTGACAGGGCACACGCGGGGCTGTTTGATGCCCAGTGACGGCTTCTGAGCATTTTCTGTTCCAGACATTGGGCGGTTCCTCTCTGAAGAACCTGAACCCAATCTGCAGGGAATAAAAGCTCATGATGTGTGATGAAAATAATGACGTTTCAGTTTGGAAAATTACAATAAAGGACACGTTGCCGCGTACACACACACACACACACACACACCTCCTACTAAGAGCCCTCCCACAGGAGGGCAGGCTGGTGAACGCTCTGGCTCGCCCTCCTCCACCTGATCGCCTCCTCCCCCTTATTCACCGGATCTGGAAACACGTGGCTTCTGGCTCTTCCTCAGAGTCAAAAGGATCACGAAAGATAAATGTTTGGAATTGCTTGAGGACATCAAAGCAGCCACGGCAGCAAACTAAAGACACAAAAGAGGAATTCCAGAGCTGCTTAAGGAGGCGGCAGGATTGATGGGCTGTGTGTTCAAAGCACGAGGGAATATTTTGTCTTCTATTGCAGTAAAAATGTTTGAACAGTTTTTTTAATCACACGTCATACAAAGCTCGAGAAGGTTGACTTGCTGCCTGGTCACCTAACATGGCTTCGCAATCACCTTTACAAATTCGGGATCCAGGGCTCTGCTGTCGTGCGCCTCTGCCCATGTTAGTAAATGTCACTGCGGGGAGACAGGCACAAGCAAAGGGCAGACGACTGACTGAAAGCACGAAGTACAAAGTACAGAATCTCTGGCTGGAGCAGCAGCAAGGCAAGGGCGTGCGCAGGGAGTGGCGAGCATCATGGGGCTGGGGGGGGGGAGTGCGCAGCCCTGTCCTCCGAAGGAGGAGGAAGACCTCAGTGTGAAAGGCGGGGGTGGTGGGATGAAGCTTGCTAACTGTTCCTGGAATTTCACAACGCAGCTCTGCAGCACGGTGTACAAAGCAGCCACAAGCCCAGCCTCTAGTCAGCCCTGTGATCACAGACTCAGACAGTTCTCTCGTCTACGAAGAAACAGCATCCATCTCGGAGACTAAGTGCGAACACACCCCGAAAGCCCACACAGTTCAGGGCCGGGTCAGGGCTCAGTGAAGTTCACCTCTGAAGAAGCCATCGGACTCGCGGCTCAGCTGAGGGCGTGTGCTTAGCACGCACAAGATCCTGCGCTCCCTCTCTAGCACCAAAAGAAAAAGCGAAATTGAAATGGACTGACTTGTTTTAAAATGTGAGGCATCAGAAGGGGTCACTCCCCAGATGCTGAAAGGACAATCATCTTTTATTGCTAATCCAGATGTCTGTGTCTTCTATGCATATTAGGGAAAGAAAACAATTTTTTTTTCCTGACTCACTACGCAGCCGAGGCTGGTCTCAAGCTCACTCAGCTTGTGAGTGCTAGATAGGAAGCACTTACTGTATCTTATAATAAGCACCATCTTAAATGCAGCCCCACAAGTGCTGTTAGCATTGGAAGCTAACACTTTTACACACACCACAGTGGGGCGCGGGTATGAGCCATGTGTAAGTTATAAAATATGGGGCACCAAAATAGGCAGTTGTAACCAAATCCTTCCTTGGGTTTCTACTGCATGTTTTCAAAAAGAGAAAAAAGTTTGCAGAAAATGGCTTTTTTTGGTGACGCTGAGACTTGAATCCAGGGTATTTGCACTAAGGTACATCCCCAGCCCTTTTTTTAAAATGTCTATTGAGATGGGATCTCACTACACTGCTCAAACTGGTCTCTAACTTGCAATCTTCCTGCCTCAGCTTCCCTCCTGAGTAGCAGGTAGTACAGGTGCATGCTACGTTAGTTTTAAAAATAACAAACACCACCATCTCTAATAACAGTATTTGATTTGACGCCAGAGAATCTTGAATGCTGGGATTCTATCAGCCCTAAATGTTTCAGCTTTATTGTCCCATCGGTGGGGAAAACATTTTCTAAGCAGAGCAAAGGGCTGCTTCTGTACCTGCCATTCCACTAAGCCAGTGGAATTTCCCACAACAGACAAACCAAGTGGCAGCTGCCAGGCAGCAGTTTAGCAAGTGCTGGGATTACAGGCGCGTGATACCACACCCAGCTCTGGTTCCTTTTAGGAATAAACGGGGACAGCAAATACTAAAAACTGGAAGCCAGAAAAGTCAGACAAAAATCGCATTTATTTCAATAGTTCAAAGTGCAAATACAGTGAGTCAGTTCACAAAGTTTCAAGACACAGATTTAAGAAGGAAACTTACTATACCCTTTCATGGGTAAACAGCAGAAAGAAAGCGGGATTTTTTAAAAATTTGAAAAATATTCCACTTACATCAAATCAGAAATGTTCTAATTTACAGACGCAACAGCGTACAGCAGTAAGACACGGCCCCCCCCGAGGTGTCGCTCCACACTGGCCGGCCCCAGCAGGGGTCACGCGTCCTTTGCTGGCTGCTGCTGATTCACTGCTGGCTTCAGTCACTGCCTGTATCAGCCGCTGCAGCTCCATTCGTGGTATTTTGATTTTAGGCGAATTCTAAGGAACATTTCAAAGGTAAGGCCGCCCTGTTACTACAAATGAGCAGTATGTACTTAACAGGCCTAAGGACACTGCCAAGTTCAGGTCTCTGGTCGCACTAGAGGAAAAGACACATAATACTTCTTTCATTACTGAAAATCCCTTTGTAAGGCCAGCAACACGGCTAACCTCACGAAAATCGTACTTAAATACAAATTTATTTATACATACACAGAACTTGTATGTAAAGTAGACAAAGCTCCCATGAGGAAGATAATTAAAGGTTGTTAATGTTCTTTTTAATCACTCAGCAGCCAAGACGCACACTCGTCTCTGCTCTCCGGAAGCAATGTTAGCTACTACCTTCAATCCAGGGAAACGTAGGTCTTCGGGAAGGTCTGAGAGAGATTTATTCACTTTTTTTCTGCATCTTCTTCATCTTTTCATTATAGGCATGAAACTGAGAGTCTGTTCCGAAGAGCCTGTCCCACCATGTGAACGTGGAGGCGTAGTTTCCAACGAAGTTCATGTGGTGGAAGTCGTGATGCCGGGAGCCGGCGTAGAACGGGATGAGATTCAGAGGGTTCAGAGGAATATCGTAACCGCTGAAACGGAAGCGATGGAAAGGTTGTCAACAGAACAGAAACACATCGAACAGCTCACACGCCCCTCAGCAGCCTGCTCTGCTCGGTCAGTATTACTTCACTCGGACAGGTTTACAGGACAAAGCAAAACCTTTGAAAGCCATGTTAGGAAATTTAAAAAATCCATGGAAATTATGTGATACATCGGGACAGAAGAGGTGATAGCAATGACTCTTTCGACATTCTTTTTCCAACATTCATTTGTAAGAATTACTTTCATTTGGTTTTTGAGGAGCTTTTTCTATCATAATCTGTAACAGATGTAAATAATGTTTATAATGCTACCTGTGCTTTTTTTTTGGAAAGGTACATAAAATTAGTATCTAAGTATCAAAAGTTAAGCCCAAGAATCACTGCGTAGCACCCTTTTACTTTTCGAGGCAATGTCATTTGGCACTAAGTGTACCATAACTAATTGAAATTCCATCGTCCTTTTCTATAATTGGGAAACACAAATGCCTCAGAGTCCATTTAACATGTGCTCCTTTATTTCTACGAAGGAGAAATTCCTAGCCGTAGTCGTAAGCCCCAAGTCAAACTGCAGTAAACATGAAATTCTAAAACACTGTGAAGTTAAGATATTAAGCATGCAGAAAGGTGTTCAATATAAATGATTTAACACAAAACATCTGCCAATGAGTAGAAAGGTAGTCTTCGAAATACGTCCGTGCTCTAACCAAGACCTTCATCATGTAAATACTTTTACCAGTGTTGAGCAGAGGAGATTGGAAAGGATCTTGCGCAATGAAAGCTGGAGGCTTCAATATATTTTCAAACCAAGAGTTAGATTTAAGTTGGGGGCGTGGCTCAGTGTAGGGCACCTGCCTAGCATGTGCAAGACCCTGGGTTTGATTCCCAGCACTATCAAAATAAAAACTTGATTTAGGTTTCATAAAAGGTAAAGAAATTGCTCATCTGGATATTTGATTTGCCTAAATAGTACATTTCTACTGTAAAAATGTTAACAGCATAGATTGGAATATAAAAGTAATTCTATCATTTGAAAAGTTATCAATGATTATGTTGTATTTCAAGAAAAAAAAAAAAACAGTAACATGAGAAAGAGTATTAGTTTACGCAGAAATACTGACAATCTTATGACCATGAAAATAAAGATATTCAATACCACACCTCAGATGTGAACAGAAACTAACTCACCTGTGGACATCAATAGTTTCTATCAGACGTATGGTCACCCAAGCCCAAAGAAGAACCACATGATCACACAAAAGCAAGATTCCAATGAAAAATCCAGTCCCAAGGATTAGGGTCTCCAAAGGATGTGCGTATTCAGCTTCCATTCCGAACGGAGCCTGGCGCACACGGAGTAGTAAGTCATTAGACTGCAAAGGTTAATTTTCTGCATCAACTTAGCCGGGCTATACACAGTGCTCAGCCGTGTGGCCAAACAGTCCAGCGGCTACTGCAAAGGTGTGCTTTAGATGTGGCTCGGATTTCAACTGTAGTCTGGAGTGAGGGGAGGTTATCCCCTCTACGAGGATGGTGGGCTTCACCCACCTAGCGGAAGCCGTAACAGAAGGGACGGAGGTTTCCTGAGATGCAAGGAATCCTCAAGCCTACAACACAGGAACCCTGTCTAAATTTCTGATTTGTTCCATGGCAGAACATGGACCCAACGCCACAATATCCATTCTTACCCGAATTCCCAACCTGCAGCTTGCCCTGCATTTCAGACGTGCCCACCCAGCCATCCCGAGTTAATTCCTTACACTAAATCGTCACCCCACCTGCGTATGCTATGGATTCTGCTTCTCTGGAGAATACATGTCTCCTACTTATGCCTGCAGGTTTATAACACTGCACTTCTATACTAAAGACATTAAACCAAAGACTTGAAATCTAACTATTTATGCATTTGTATTCGTTCTGCCAAGAACCCGATGCCTGACTGATGGCACGCCACGTCCAGGAACACGCCTCAACCGCAGTTCTACTTCGCAAAGTTTCACTTACCCAGGGTCCACTACTGTCCCAAAATATTACAGAGAAAGTTCCAGAAACGAACCCCTCGTCCGTGTTAGACTGTGCAGCACTGAGTGGTACAATGAGCTCAGTCCCACCCATCCCCAGACAGGAGGTGCCCGTCTGGCCCACGTCTCCACACTGTACTCCCTGCCTACGGGTCATCGGCCCGGCCAGCCGTCTGCGGGCACCGTATCGGGTCACCTGGCAACTGGCCTCTTGGAATGTCTCCTCGTGGGCAAGGAGTGACTATGGTGATCATGAGCAGCGCGAAACACACCGACGGCCAGCGAGACCGAGCTACGCCAAAGCAATTCTGACGAATAAAAAAATCACTATTTTTGTTGAGGAATCAGCTTGGTGATAAAACTGAGCTAAAACCAAGTGAACACTTGGCCTTGAGGGTTAGGGTTAGGGCGCTTATTTCGGGTCTCACCTAAGTGTCCCTGACATTACCGTGGCCACCACCACACCGCCAGGTACACAACAGTGTCGACACAGCACTCTGGCCACAGGAATGAGTCTCAACTATGCTAAGTAATATTTCTCTTCCATGTCTCAATTTACCGTGAAATTTAGATATTGAAGAAAATTCTTTGAATTGGTTTTATGTGTTATTTGTGTTATGCTCTTAACAATCATGCCATAAAAAAAGCTAAAAAAAAAAAATCACAAACTTTGTTGCTGCTATTTTTTTTTTAAAAAGGGTCTCACTATGTAGCCGATGCTGACCTCAAACTTGGAGTCCTCCTGCCTCAGCCTCCCCAAACACTGAGGTTACGTGTGTACACCACTATACCCACTTTCTATCACTGACAATCATTTAAAAATACTCAGGCGACCAAAGCAGACACTTTGTCTTTAACAGAAAAGGTATTAACTATAACTCGAACATACCTGAAACTCATGATGAACTTTATGAATGTATTTATATATCCTTTTGTGGTGTAAGAGTCGATGCAGGAAGTAGTGCCAGGTGTCTTCGATGACCGCGCAGCCCAGGCACCTTGCCAGCAGTGTGTACCTTTAAGGCAACAGTGCGAAAGAGGAGCGGTCACTGGGGACGGAGGCCTGAGAGTCTACACGAAACCAAGTCACCGGCGCCTTCTGCGAACCGCCAGACGCGGCTGTGAGAAGTAACCTGACAGGAGGCTCCGTACGCGAGCCACCACTTTCTGTCCATCTCTTCCTGTCAGAGGCCGGCTTTTAAACCACAACTATGAAACAAAATCTAGAATTTCCAAGAAAGTGACACCGACGAAGACCTTGACTGTGACGAAGGACAGTTAATCCGCGCCTCCTTTCCTTTGTGGTACCAGGGGCTGAACTCGGCCTCCAAAAGTGCCGGGGAAGAGCTCTTCCGCCAGCCCACACCCCCGCTTCTAAAAAAAAAAAAAAGCTTTTTGGGATTTAATTTTAATTCTTTAATCATAAGTGTGCACTAATGTGCCCGTCCATCCCTGCTTTTTCTACTAGAGAAGGGCATTTCTGCATTTCCGAAGTACGGTTACAAGGCCCAAAATAATGTAGGTCAAATGTCAAAAAAGCAACTTATATACAAGTACAAAAATACTCAGAAATTCCTTTATGTGATAAATTATATAGCAAAGGTGTGTAGTTATCCTTCAGCACCTGCAGGGGGAGGATCCAGGAGTCCCCATGGGCACCAACCCCACACACGCTCAAGGACCTTCTACAAATTTGTTACAATCTATACACATCCTCCCGTATATTGAGATCATCTTACATTACTTACAACACTTAATATAATGTGAATGTACCTAAATATGTTCCATAAAGAAACAATTTTTTTTTCTTTTAAAAAATCTTTTCAATCTGCCAGGCATGGTGTTGTACACCTGTGATTCCAGCACTCAGGAGGCTGAGGCAGGAGGGTTGCTACGAGTGTAAACCCAGACTGCATTACATAGTAAGTTAAAGTCCAGATGAACTACCTAGTAAGACCCTCTCTCAAAAACAAATGAACAACTTCTCCCCATCATAAAAAAAAAAAAAATTCTGCCTATAGTTCTATAGTTGGGTGAATTCAGGGACACCGAAGGCATGAAAAGGGAGGGGCAGCGGTGTCAGGGACACGTAGCTGAATTTCAGTGCTGTCTGAGCAAGAACACAGTACTCATGCTCAGGAGACAGACCTGTACCTGTGTCTGTCTGTATGGACTGTGGGCATCACCTTATGAAGCCCAGAATCTGTTCTCTCACATTTTCATTCAGTTTGGACTTACACTGCATCGTGTTTCTTCTCAGTATAACCATGTAAATTTCTACACAACCATAAAGCTTCTGAGGCCAGAAACTCACTTGCAACAAAATACTGCATTAAGTATAGAAAAAAACAGGAACATTCTGAAGTTTGTGCAATGGCCTGCTTTTCTATTTATTTACTTCTGAAGTTTAAAGCAATCATTAGCCAAATGAGGGTGGCAAACAGCAGGTGTAATTTAACTGGGTAAAAAACCATGACTAAACACAAAAATCAAGTGTTTGTCTACGTACCATCTTGGCATTGTTTCCCAATCATAAGGAATGTTGAAATACTCCGTAAAGTAATAGGTTCCACAGATCAAAGGCAGCTGGATACAAAAGTGATTAAAGAGAAGCACTCTAAAACACTTCCACTGGCCTTCAAAGGACTCTGGTTTATCCTATTGGGAAGAAGTACAACACTTCATGTTAATCTCTGCTATGCCTTGACATCTAGAAGGGCAAACTGAAATTTCTGATTTGTTTTCTATAATGTTCATAACAGACCTTAATTCTGAGCTGTATTTTATGTTACAGTAGCTACGGCTCTTGGCAACTGGTATCACTACGTTACTTAAACAGGTGAAAAACAATTAAAAGACAAACCTAGGCACAATGATCTAGAACAGATAAGCACAACAGGTAACTGCTAGTGTTAAGCGAAGAGTACAGCTGGGGGACCCGCAACTTTGGCATGTGTACACGCAGCGTGGGAAACTTTTACTAAACAAGCAAATTGATGCTTTGATTAAAAAAAAAGTGCATTTCATTTATATATAATGGCCTGATTTTAAACTCCGGGAACTAAAGAACTTCAGAAATGTGCCCTGATGATGAAATTCAAATCTAAAATAAGAAAAGTGAGGTCAGTGTAGGAGACACTCAGGGAAGCTCCGAAGGACACTGAACTGCTCTCTAAACTGCTCTGCCAGCCATTATCAAAACCACTGAACTATTCCATGTAAAAGGCCACCTGTAAGAAAAAGTACTTTTGTTTTTAAAAAAAGACGATAAACAGAATTGGACTGAAATCTAGGTCTCTTGATGTAATTCTGGATTTTAAACTTCATCAGGAGGTATCTTCCTGGTAGAAATAACAAAAGCCCTGAATTAAAAAAAATCGCGGGCACTAGAGACCAGGCCCCAGCCACACCGCCAGTGACCAAGCAGCTCTGTGACGCGTTTCCTCAGCGGCAGAGGGAGAGGTCAGATGAGATATGACACAGTTCAACTGCCTTTGTGTTTCTATTCTCGAGCATTTTCGAACCTCACTCCTCCAAACCTGTGACTGAGGACAAAATTAACTGAGCTTTCAGCTACGGGTTGACAAAGGCACCTGAATTTCCTGTCTAGAATCTTACACCCATGTAGGTACAGAAAGTACAATGTCTAATCAGCTATAACAAACTGAATCACACACTCTACTGGTTAGCTTATATGTCAATTAGAAAGACACTTAACAAAAAATTCATGCCCGGTACAACATCAAAGCTATACTTGCTTTTATTTTATTTACTTAGTTATTTAGTCTTTTTGAGACAGGGTCTCATTATGCAGTCAGGCTGTCCTTGAGCTTACTCTGTAGCCCAGGCTGGCCTCGAACTCATAATGATCCTCCTGCCTCAGCCTCCCGAGTGCTGGGATTACAGGCGTGCACCACCACGCCCGGCTATACTTGCTTTTAAAATATTCAACCACAGTAAGTATAATACCCCACCTCAAGTCTGTCGCACTCACCTTTTGGATCTTGTACTTTTTCATGTAAGGTATAAATTGAAATAAAAATCCAGGTAAACACAAGAAGAAATAAAGAGCTTCATGAACTATGAGGGAGCCCCACGTTGCAATCTGGAACTTTGTGTAGTTATTCAGCATTGAGTTCCAAGCATTTTTAAATGGTTCTTGCAGAGGGTTCTCAGGCAGAAGCGAGTCTATGTACTCCACAGCCAACGAGGCAGAGCTGAAGATGCCAGCGCTTTCGTTAGCGGCCATTTCTCAGATCGCCGCCGCCGCCAGGAGCTTTCTAATTCTGTAAAAACAAGTAAACAGACAAGCCAAACAATAAAACTCTCAAGAGCAGGGATTTTTTTTTTTTGTTTCAGTTTGGTCTTTGAGACAGGATCTCGCTATATAGTTTAGGCTGGCCTCAAACTCACTGCAATCCTCCTGTCTCAGCCTCCCAAGTGCTACAATTACTGCATCTGGTGGTAGTTTTAAAACGACACTTAATAAACACCAATTTCTCAGGCGCTAAAAACGACATTTTAAAAAAATCTATTGTATGTGAGCATCTCCATTTGCAGACAATGCTTTGAAACCTACATATTACTTTAAAAGGGTCATGACAGTGGAAAAGGGATTTCAAGCCACTTTTAAAGAGATTTTTTAGTGCATGGTCGCTGTGAAAAAAACCCTAATTTCAATGAGGAATGGTTGGATTTAAGTGTTTAAGAATCTATTAAGAAAAAGTCAGGCGCAGTGACGCACGCCTGTAATCCCAGCACTTGGGAGGCTGAGACAGGAGGATTCTTGGGAGTTTGAGGCCAGCCTGGGCTACAGAGTGAGTTCAAGACCAGCCTGAACTGCACAGTGAGACCCTGTCTCAAAAAGAGCCCCCCCGCAAAAAAGAATCTATTAAGAAAAAGCCAACAGTCTTTGCCCAATGCTTACAACTGGTCATATCCATATAATTTTATCAAAATGGTGGTAAATTTAAGTTGAAAATATGGGAAGGTTATGATACTTCTTTAATGGGACATTTTTATTCCTGTTTTGTATATGGTGCATTTGGACTTTGACGCTAAATTTATTAATGTTCTTTGTTTGACCTGTGTGGTTTGTTTGATCTGAATTGTTTTGACTGCTGTGGTTTAATATCTCAGACTGCAGCACCAGGGAAATGTAATATGAGAGCATCTCCTGCTGGGTTTTGATATAAAATGGGTCTTTTAAAATAAAATCCAGCTCATACTTAGAAAAATACACATGATAATGAAGAGAACACAGCACTCTTCCCACCAGTTAAAGGACATTATGTCAGCGGCTGGTCCTAAGACTTGAAGGGCAGATTTCACTGGGACTTACTGGCTCTGATCCTCCTCTGTACTACAGAGGAAATGTCAAACCTGTTCTGCTTCGGTTTCCTTGCTGGTCTGACTTCTGCTGCTGAGGGCAATCTTAGCTCTTGAGATTCCCCACCCTCGCCTTTCAAGGCTGAGCAAGAAGACTCAGGCGCAAATTTTCTCTGTAACTCACTGGGAACTTGAGAAGAGAAGACTTCCTTTCTAATCTTTTCCTAACTTGTGCTTTCCTTTTTGGAGGCATTCAAGGGTACAAAGAATTCTACAATCTTCCAACCTATTCCTCCTACCCCACAACTAAGTTAAGCCCATAGAAAATAAGCATTTGCTAACATCAAGGGCAGGGAAGTCCTTTTAGATGAAGGACACATACCCATCCCTGGGTCAGGTAAGACATCAGAATTTCGCCCATCCGGGAGAAGACACATAAAAGCCATGTCCCGGCTTAGTGTTCTGGGCAGGTCTCCCTTGGGAGGTTGAACTTGAGACATGGTGGAAAGAACCCACTTCTGGGTGACACCAGAAGGAACTATTTCCAAAGCACCTCACTTCTGGGACCAAAGCACGTTCAGCCCAAGGGAGGATCTCCAACCTCTCCTCTTCCCCCTCTAGGTCTAGTTATCATTTATGTGCACAGGAGAAAGTGCTTTGATAATAAGTTGTCACTGTGAACTTACGAAGTGCTAGGTAACGACCCTGCTCAGGCTTTTACCTGTCCCTTACACAACTCTCACGAATGCTGGTTCTCTGCCAGCTAAACCCTCTTAAGAGCAGCTGCCGCTCTTACAGCAGAGGGCAGGTTTCCCCGGCATCTTTTGGTGAATCACCACTGAAGCCACTGGCCCAGGGAATGCTGGCCAGACTGACAGCTGGATTCCTTTCTGGAGATCTCTGGCTGCGTGACCAGTAGAAACTGAGAACAAGTGAGGGGCATGGCCAGGGCTGCTCTCTGGGGGACACCCAAAGGTTCCTCAGAGGAAACTGGCTCCCGACACTGACAAACCTCCACTTACCTATATTTTTCTCTCTTTACTATTAAGCCAGAAAGCCCAATTCTTCTCCAATTTGGTGAAAGTTTAAAACCACATCACACCACAGTGATACACCCATGTTTCTAACAGCACAATTTGTAATAACTAGATTTTGGAAACAACCCAAATGCCCATCAACCAAGTAACAGATAAAAAAAAGTGGTCTTTTTATATAATGGAATACTACTCAGCCATAAAGGATAGATGGAGACTTTTATAGGTAAATGGATGCAACTCAAGACCACACTCATATGTGAAATAAACCAGATACTATGTGTAAACATCGTATTTTCTCCCTAGTGCGAGAAGCCGAAAAGAGTTAAGATGCAAAACGTACAACAGATATTGTACAATGGGAAGAAAGTGTTCAAAAGGAAAGACAGCCAGGCATGGTGGTGCACTGCTGTAATCCCAGCATTCAGGAGGATGAGGCAGGAGGATCGCTGCGAGTTTGAGGCCAGCCTGAATTGCAGAGCTAGACCCTGTCCCAAAAAGACAACAAAAAAAGGAAAGACAAATGGGGATGGGGGAAAAGAAAAGCAAAAAATATATATACGTATACGTACATATACGTATACATACACACACACACGCGCGCGACAGTTGAGCTGTACTAGCTTCACTGATCTCACTGAAAACCACGGTCTGTGCTAGCACTGTTTGGACAGTCAGAGGCTGACATCTTGGGGGAAGCATCACAGAGGTGCCTCCCAGCTTCCCGCTGTTCGCTCATCTAGGTCTTCATCTCACCTCGCACCTCGTGTCTTTCCGTCGGGTCTCACACTCATTCACACGGGTGGCAATTCCCGCCTGACCACCGGGGGCGCCAATGTGAACGCGGGGCTGTCCCACTGCGGAGTGCGGGACGCTGCTGCAGGGCGGTGCCAGCTGCATGGCGCGGTCCGCATGTTCCACTGTGGTTCAAGATGGAGGGAAAGTACCGCTTTCAAGGCAGGTGTGATGGGACGCGCGCAATCCCAGCACCTGCCTGTCATCCCAGCGCTTGGGAGGCTGAGGCAGCTCATCACAGATTTAAGGCCAGCTTGGACACTGAATGAAACGCCTCAGACACGAAGAAAAGCCCAGTCAAGCCCCCCTCCCCGCCCTCACCTCCATCACCGCTCCCGGCCCACTGCAGCATTTCTCTTCAGGCCCGCTCGCCGCCTTCCCAAAGGGCAGCGCTACACAGGGCCCAGGCCGCGGGCGTGGCGGCGCCGCCTGCGGTCCCGGCAGTTGGGAGGCTGAGGCAGGAGGGCCACTGTGAGTCTGAGGGCGGCAAACTTCCCTTGTCAGGGCAGGGAGGAGGGGAGGACAGAGGCTGACACCTGAATTGTCTCTGTGCCTCCCTACAAACACCGGCAATCTTCAAAGCTGCAAAATCAGCCCCAGCAGAGAGGCACCTGCACTGGCAGCATGCAGGAGGCCGAATCAGGAAGGGGTGAGAGCGAGGCCAACCTGGGTCAAGGAGAACGACCAACCTAAGCTACAGAGTGAGCCGCTCTCTCAAAAGGCCAGAGTTGCAAAATAAAGAGAAATCACTGCAACCTCCATTTTTCTTGAGGTCATCATCTTTTATCTTCTCAGTACAGGGGACTGAGTCCAGGGCCTCTGCACTGAGCTACACACCCCACCACCGTTTTTCGTTTGAGACGGGGTCTCACTAAGCCCAGGCTGCGCCTGGATTTGAGATCTTCCTGCCTCGGGCTCCCAGAATGCAGGGATTACAGATGTGTGTGGAGCACACAGCTGTGTCACATCACTACCAAGTGCGACAGTGTTGATGAGCCCATCCCACTTACTAGCTGTGTGACCTCGAGCCAGGCCAGCGCCCTCTCTGAGCTGCGGTCATCTCCAAATTAAAGTGACTCGCTCGTCCACAAAGTCCAAGAGGGAACGCACGAAGGTGCTTGGCGCAGGACTTTGCACGGGCAGCTTCGGAAAGCTGACGATGACCGGGCACGCGGTGCCACGGTCTGTACTGCAGGGTGGCCACGAGCTCTGCGCTTTCAATAGCAGCTTTATGAAGCAGGGACTTTCCCGGTCCTCATTTTACAGTCGGGAACCGCGGCTTCGTGAAGCACCTTACCCGAAGCTGGGACGCGCAGGGGCAGAGCCGCGCACTGTCGGGGCCGGGGCTGTCTAAAGTAACAAGCAGTGCGAGTCAGAGAGGGGCCTTCTGTGCACTTTGCATAGTGTTCCACAGGCGCCGGCCTCTCTCCTCCCTCCCGCTTTCCAGCAGCTGCAGTCCGATTCCCACTTTCACTGTGCACTGAACCAAGTAAAGTAAAATCACTGAGGTCTTCCAGCCCGAGTTTACTCTCCTTGATGGAGGTGGGAGATGCGGCCTTTCTCCCTGCCTCCTGGGATTCTCGCGTCCCTGCTGGGCACACTCAGCCTGCGCCTGTGCAGTCGCCGCCCGCGGAGCGGAGGACTGCGACGTAACCAGAGCACCTAAACAGGGCTGCACCTTCCCAAAGAATTATAAACCTCACACCACAGCAACATACGGACCCATGTTTACAGCAGCACAATTTGTAACAGCTACACCTTGGAAACAGCCCAAATGCCCATCAACCGAGAAATGGATAAAGAAAATGTGGGGGTTTTTTATACAATGGAGTACTACTCTGCCATAAAGAAGGATAAACCTGAGATATTTATAGCTAAATGAATGCACCTTGAGATCTAACTGGTAAGTGAAATCAGACACACACGTTCAAATATCACATGGTTTCTTTAGTGTGAGAAACCAAAAATGTACATAAGGACCAAAATGTATAACAGATATTGGGAAAAAGGAAGAAAATGTCCAAATGAGAAAAGGTACAAGGGTGGGGGAGGGGTAAAGGAAGGAAGGGACAAACAGAGAAAGAATAGAAAGAAAAAATGGAAACAAATCTCTTGTAAATAAGGAGGGGAAGCTGGGTGTGCTGGTGTACGCCTGTGATCCCAGCACTCGGGAGGCTGAGGCAGGAGGATCAAACAAGTTCCAGGCCAGCCTGGGATACGTAGTGAGCTCAAAGCCAACCTGAACAGCATTGTGAGAGTCTGTCTCAAAATAAAAAAAAATAAAAAAAAGGAGGGGAAGAGGGTTGGAGGGAAGAGAGGGGAACGGAAAAAGAAAAGCAGAGTGCCCTGTCCTGCGCCCTGAGGCGGCGCAGGACAGTTTCTGGAGAAAGACCCGCACACACTGAGGCCTGGAACCTGAGAGCGATCGGATGGCACAGCCCACGCTGAGCTTTGGGTACAAGGAGTAGCGGGTCGGAAGACTTTCCCTGGAAGTGAGAAAGAACACGGCGTCTACCCAGCTGGCCTCGAGCTCTGGAGAACGGAGGCTGCGAAGTTCACAGGGCGCTCGCCTTCCTTCCTTAGCGACTGCCTGTTTTAAAAACGAGGCAGCACACACGCCGGTAATCCCAGCACTCAGGAGGCTGAGGCAGGAGGATCGCACAAGTTCGAGGCCAGCCTGGGCTACACAGTGACTTCAAGGCCAGCCTGCACTGCATAGGGAGACCCTGCCTCAAAAGGGGGTTGGGGCGGGCAAACTGGACCGCTGTTTGTCAACTCCACAAAGTCAAAACACAGGCAGGCATTAGAGGAGAAGAAAAACTAGGTCTCCCGGGGGTGAATTTCTTATCTTTGCACAACCTGCTTGAGCGATGACCTCACAAACAGAAACTCCCCGTCTCCGAGGCCCTGCGAAGTTTAGCTGTTAAGCGGTCTTTCAGGGATGGTCCTCGCGAGGCCCTCATTTTCGGGAGACGCCGTCCTCCAAGCTCGGCCTTCTCAAACTACTAAACATGCGCTCAAGCACTCGGGCAAAGGGCGCAGCTTCTGTCAGACAAAAGCCAAGTTCCTCGGCAGTTCCTCGAACCTCTTTCTTCCCCTTTCTCCCTTTCTTTTTTCAAACAGGGTTTTGCTGTGTACCCAGGCTGGCCTTGGATTCACGGCGATCCTCCTGCCTCAGCCTCCCCGAGTGCTGGGGTTACAGGCGGGGGACACAACCCGCTCGACTGTGAACCTTTCAAAGGAGCAAGCAGCAGCCCCGGCCCAGCTCCAACGGCGGGGCCGTCCCGCTGCGCTCGCGCTCCTTTCGCCCCCAGCCCGGGACCGCACGCACGCGAGGCGCCGGCCGCCGAGCCCCGAGCCCCGGCCCAGCCCCGCAGCTCCAGTCGCAGCCCGCCCGCTCCGGCACGCTCGCCGCAAGCCGCCCACCCTTTCGCTCACCTGCAGCGCCGCGAGCGGACAGCGGACGACCGGACTCCGCCTGGAGCAGGAACACACCTTTCCGTGCTCGGGGCGGAGCCTAGAGGGCGGAGCCCGCCCTTCTGCTGTTATTGGTCTGCGTAAGCTCCCGCCCAACCTACTCGACACGGTCATTGGACGGTGCTGTAGCTGTCAGTACGTGACTCACGTCACGAATCCCTGGTGGTCACAGCCATTGGTTCCGCGGATGGAGTGAGGATAGTGAGACTTGGGCGTCCAGCCAGTGATCGGCGCCGCCGCTAGCTCGGAGGCGGGAAGCGCGGGAGCGCGTGACGGCGTGATGGGGCGGGACACGTCGCGCTCCCGGCGGCTGCCCGACGTCACCTTGGCAACCGCGACCCCGCCCCTCCGGGTTCTCAGCCGGCTCAGGCGCAGAGAGGGAAAAAGGACCAAGCGGACTTGCCGAGGCAGCTTGTCCCCCATCCCGGGCAGAAAATGGTTCAAATGCGTTTTAAAATCTGATGTTTTGGTATTAATCTCGCCTTGCAGTGGTGTGCCCTAGATTTGGATCTTTTTTGTTTTACTTTGTTTCCCCTGGCCCAGTAATCTTTACTAAATCCCTGTACATGGAAGGCTGAGAATTTCAAGGAAGATGTAAACCCTGAGATACCCTAGAGAGGGAGTCGCGGTCACCCCCATATCACAAATTAGGAGGTTTAGAAAGATTCACAAAACGACACAGCGCCCACCAAGGGAGGGGGCTGCTCTCGGGGGGTTGGCCTTGACCTAACACAAAGTGAGAACATACTACTGACACTCAGTTTTTATACTATTTAAGTTAAGTTGCAGCCCGGCATGGTGGCGCACCTCTGTAATTCCAGCATCTGGGAGGCTGAGGCGGGAGGATCGTTGTGAGTTCAAGACCAGCCTGAACTGCAAAGTGAGCTCAAGTCCAGCCTGAACTGCATAGCGAGACCCTGCCTCAAAAAGACAAAAAAAAAAAGGGCTGAGGCCGCCCGGGTGTGCGTTGCGGTGAATGCGGGACGTGCTGCCTTTGCTCGTTTCCCAGTAGCTCTTCCAGCTGTGTTCGGGACGTGATAATCCAGTGTGTGGGTGTGAAAACATCCCGGCCTCAACTCGCGCTTTTCCGCACTGCCCACCCTTGCCGCCCTTCCCGGAGCGGTTAGGAGGTGTTCCGTGGCGTTCAGACTTACCGGGCTTGTTCTTAGGGTGTTCCTAGGACAAGCTTGTCCTTAGACTTGTTCCTAGATAACCACAGACAGTACCGGGCACCAAAGAAGTGCTTAGTGTATGTGCGTCACTATTTCCGATTTAGCATTCTACCACCAAAGAGAGGTTCGCTACATCAGAGCATGCGTATGTGTGTGGAAGGCTCAAATCGGTCCTTGGGGGTTTAGAGCTGTCCAGAAACACAGATGTGGCAGCTCCATTCATTTCCCAGTGTTGAAGAAAGGGTAGGCTCAGAGTGAGAGTCTGGGGCCAGAGAGGGAGAGAGACAGGGCACAGAGGCACGTGCGAGGCAACAACGTTATGACGCTGGCGGGCAGGTGGGGATCAGCAGCCCCGACCTAGAGCGGGGACTTAGATATGAAAAAGAAAAGCTGAGAGCGGGTTACCCTGTAATTGGTTACGTATGTCAGTCATACACTGTTAGATTCATTCTGGGCAGGTTTTCTTTAGGAGCAGCTCATTTATCATATGGTGGGAAAGTCAGTGGGCGTCCGGCAGAATAAGCAAGGATAATCAAGCTTGCCCTTGCCTGGGCTAGTCTGTCCCTATGCACAGGAAGACCATGAAACAGGCTGGCAATCAGGGCATGTCTACAGGCTATAGTGCAGCTGGGTGTGGTCAGATGGAGTTGGGCCAAGTTATCTCTGAGCTGCGGGTGGTTTTCCTGATGTGAATTCAGCGGCCCTCTTCAACAGAGGAGCTCAGGTCCTCGCTGTCACTGAGGATGGCTGCTGTTCTGTCTTGGGGAACGCTGGTCCTTACCTTGAGCGTCACTTCCTGGATCCAGTGCGGCTTCCTCTGCCTAGTGACACAGATCCTTCATCCTGCTGGTGCAGACTTTCTAACTTCCACCACTGACCTCTGGGCCTTCCTGGCGCAGATCCATGGTACAAACTTACATTAGCCATTGTCATGGGCTCTGGGCCTCCAGCTAGACTCAGAGGACACTGCCATGAGATCCCGGCCCTCAGTTGGATTCTTCGGGTCTCTACTGTGTGGCCACATCTCCTTGCCCTCTTCTGCATTTGACTTTTTGAGTATTATAAAATAGTCCCATAAATTATGTGTCCCGTATTAAATCTATTTCTTGTAAAGTCTGACTGCACCAGGAACAAAACCTCTACAAACAGCCAAAATAAACCACTTCTTCAGTTTGCACCTTGAGGCCATAATCAGACACACGCTTACACTATCACACAGTGTCTTCCTTACTTCTCTCTCCTTGCTGAGACAAAGTACTCGACACCCCTAGTTAGAGCAGGAAAGGTTTACTTGGCTCATAATCTGTAGAGGTTTCAGTGGCTCCGAGGCCAGGGGCTACGGCAAATGAGAAAACAGGTCATGGCGGGCAAAGAGGGTCAAAAGCCTTTCTGTCCCTTACACTGTACCTGGGCTTCTAGGACTAGCGCGCTGTCAAACCTGTCAGTGGACTAGCTTAGTAATCACCACCCTTAAGCCCAGTGCTCCATCCTAGCACCGCACTCTGAATCAGCCACACACGCTAGAGTCAGCCCCCGTACCAAGGCCCTACCTGTGACTGCATGCGGGCTTGGGGCATCTAGACAGAAGCTGTAACACATGGTGTCGCTTACATGAGAAGCTCAAAGCATAAAAACATTGAAGAGCAAAGTAAAAGGGACAGGGAGATAGACGTTTTGCAAATAGAAGAGGACCCCGGGATGGAGGAGGTGGGAGGGAGGAGAGAGGAATGCGACGTTTGGAGAATCACGTACCAGCTCCCCATGATAAATGAAATTATGTACTACAAACATGTATTAATAAAAACTTTTAAAAAGCTTTGAACAGCCTCCTGCTGAGGCAGGAGGATCTTTGCGAGTGGGAGACCAGCCTGGGTTACAAAGTGAGCTCAAGGCCAGCCTGACTGCACAGCGAGACCCTGCCTTAAAAAGACAAAAATCAAATTAAAAGCTTTTAACATTTTTAAAATGTCAAACTGATACCCTCATAGTTTTGTGGAATATTAGTGTTTAAAAGAGTGGCATAACATGAGATATACTTGGTGTTTGTCTCATTCCCCTCACAAGGTGCCTAGAGCCTAGGGATTCCCTCTAGGAGTGCCTGGGTATTTGCTCTGAGCCCATACAGGTGACATCTGAATTTATGCTAATGAGATCCCACAGGGTCCTAGACACCCTTAGAATGGGACCACTTCGGAAAAAGGCCGGGAGAGTTGAGGCTTAGAACGTTCAACCCCGCTAACCAACCTCAAGGAAGAGGCAGATGGGAAAGGAGGCTCAAGAAAAACTCCTAAAGAAGATGTGGCCGAGCCTGGTGGCGTACGCCTGTAATCCCAGCATTCGGGAGGCTGAGGCGGGAGGATCCTTGCAAGTTCGAGACCAGCCTGGGCTACAAACTGAGCTCAAGGCCAGCCTGAACAGCATAGCGAGACCATCTCAAAAAAACAAAAAAAATAAATAAATTGATGAGCCTCCTGCTGGCAGGGTGGTGCATGGAGCTCCACCCTGCAACTCCCTTATCTTGTCGTATCCCATTTTTAATATGTCCTTTATCACGCCCTTTAATAAACCAGTAAATGTATTTCCTTCAGTTGTGAGAGGCACCCTAGCAATTTAACCCAAAGGGGTAGGGTCCTGGTTTGCAGTTGGTATTAGAAGCTCCAGTAGCACAGACCTGCAATTGGCAGTCGTGGTGGGGTGCTCAGCTGGGGCTGAGTCCTTAACTCCCGGGACCTGGCACTACGCCCAGGTGGGTCTCCAGGTGCAGTGGGGTTAGATTTGACCTCTACAGTACCAAGTTGGCATCACCGCACAGTTAGCTGGAGTGTGGAAAAACGCCACCCTCCTCTGGTTGCAGTGGAGTTCTGTGCTGTGACAGGGCAGTAGGAGCAACTGTTTGTCTTTTCCTGTATTTTCAGACTGTGACCAGGGATGAAAACACTTCTCTCAGTGCTCCTGTCAGAAACAGTAATGAGGCCTTCCACATATTTGTTGGCAGTGGGTCAGCTTGGAGGTCACACTAACGCAGAAATCCATCTTCCTCAAGTGAACACAGGCCTTTCCTCATTCAGTCCCCTTTATTTTCATTTATAATGAAAAGTT
>PVLD010011155.1:51455-66725 GCA_004027595.1 Dinomys branickii
GGGCCCCCCCCCCCCCGCCCCCTCACACACTCCGCCCACCTCAGCTGCTGTACAAGCTGGAATTACAGGCATTCGCCACTGCTCCCGCCCAGCCTCAATTCTTTTTGTTTATATCAAAACAATTAAGTGTTTTACGAAAGGTACTTTGTCTTTGACTTTCTTTTTTATCCACCGTTACTAGTTTAATCTCATCTCGTACTCATTACAAGGAACAGAAAAATACAAAAAGTTTAATTTTCACCAGTCTCTGAGGCTTGTTAATTGTTAAGGTTAGACTCCATTCAAGAACAATTTTCAGACATCTGTTATTGACCTAGTGGACTCACCGATTACTTTGGCAAAACGTTAAAATACAGATCTGTAAAGTGAGAAAATGCAAATTTTATTGTAAAAAAAGAAAAAAACCAGACAAACAACAGGCAATGTTCTTAACATCAAACTAGATTTAAAAAAAGGACACTGAAACAAATAATATACAAATTTTTATTCAAAGATAATTCAAGAAAGACATGTTTTGGTCATCTTCAAAGTCAGATTACTTGAAGATCTCAGAAAAACTATCCAACCACCGCACAGGGCTACTCACAGAAAACTCTCTTTTCTGTTTATAGCAGCTAAATGTACACACACGGGGAAAATTCTTAAGACCATGCAAATTCAGTTGAATTCCATACATTCATTATAGTCACCAAAAACCTGCAGTTTATATTCATGCCAGAGTGTTAAGAAAAAAATTAAAAACACACACCAAAACATGACCAAGATTGAACTAAAGAAAATAATAAATAAGCATAATTTATGTTTTATTTAAAAAAGTTTGGCATCACACAGGTTCAAGTGTGTCACACCGTTTTCATTCCTCAGAAGTGGCATTTTAGGGTGTTAAGCATTGTTAAATATCAAAAAATACAACTCTGTTTTACAATGTAGTACTGGCATAATTCAAAGTACTGTGCCATTATAAATAGAATAATCAAGTTTCAAACATCTTTTCAAACATGTTTAAGGGAAAGCATAGAGACACACATTTATATGCACACGATTTATTATGTTCATGTAATCAAAGGTATTTATAAAAGCAAACAGTTTTACCCCTCAACTATTTTGTATACTTACGTAGATTTTAACACCTTTCCAAGATTTTCAGTTCCTGGGTAAGACAGATTTTCAAGAGAAGGAATAAAGGTAAAATTTAACCGTATGAGACCACTCACGACTTTACTCCCTTCGCACGGCAACCCCGTCCCTTGGGGTGGGAAGGACGAGTCTTCAGGACAGCAGCTGTCGGCTGCGGACCGCAGAGCCAGTGCTGCAGTCGGGTGTCTCAGGAAGACCCAGTCAGCTGCTGCTCACTGCAGAAAAAGCCTACGCGGTGCTTCAACCAGAAATAATCTTCAGTATCTGAGGCCTAGAAAGGCAGACGGCCTCGTCCTCTGCTGAGACTTAAAGTGCAGCTGTAAGTGGAGAAGCGCTAGGTTCTCAGTCACCTCGGAAATACTTGTTGAAGCCCGTTTCTCATGTGTGGATGCCAGAAATGTCCTTGGGCTCATAACGGTTTATCAATTACTGTGACCCCTAGGCAAAGACATGAAGAGATGAAATGCATGCTGGGCAGCGTCCTGTATCTCTCAGAAAATACTTCTGTATTCTTCAAGCACTAGGGGCTCAACAAATCATGTTTCAGAATCCCTTGTTTACAGTTTAGTAGCTTAACGTACATGACAGTGAAATTTCTACTTAGTTATGAGCCAGGATTATTAAATCTAGAACTAGTCTTTGCTATCTATAATTACAACTGGAGGGAAAGAACTTTCCCCAGAAAATACCAAGTTCACTTAACATTCAATGCGGCACAAAGAAGTAGAGAGGGGCAACAAGTACGCGTGCTCGCTATCTTGAAGGCGGCAATGGAATCGCCACGTGTCGCATGACCGTGTTACTCTGGGATGTTGCTGCACACAGTTCTTGGAAGTGTTATCTTAGATGCATCAGCATCATGCAGGATGATATCTACTAAAAATCACCATTTCTCTTATTAAGACAATACACAAAAGTTCTTCCCTTCTAATTCAAAGGGAAGCTTAAGAAGGCAAATCAGTCCACACCTTAGGACAACACTGCCCCTCGGATCGTGGCATGGGAGAGGCAGAACGAAAGCCTGGGCGTGCAGGGCAGCGCCCTCCGCCACGTCCGGGGTGCCTCACGGGACTCCGTAGGGCCAAGGTTTGGGCCTGCAACTGCAAAGGCCCAGAGAGTGACCAAGGACCCGGGTGTTTTGTTTTAGAATATACATACCCTGACGGGTTTCTCGCCTTGATGTAACTCTTGCCCAGTTGCTATGGCGCTGCCCACTGATGGGCACGTGCCATGGCGCAGGCCCCTAGGGGTCATGTGCTAAGCCCCACCCTTCTTCCTCTGTCAAATTACCACTTCTTAGTTCTTATTGTACTATTCTGTTTCCTTACTCCTGGCTAGTCGCTGCTGCATCAGTGGTCTAAGCCCCTAACTCCAGCCTCCAGCCTGGGCCTATTTAACCTCTGACCCCATGCCAGGCCCTCAGAAGCCCCACATCCCTCTCCTACCGTGGTCTCCTTGCCCACAGTAAAGGCATTTTTATTCTGTTTTACTTCTCTCTGCACTGGAAAAACCTATCACATCTAATGTAAATTACACTAATGATGAAATACACTTGGAGAAAATATTTTCTTTTCATAAAAAAACTTTATTACTAATGATGTCATTTTTTTGAATAAAGGACAACTCTTACCTGCATAACTTCTGCCTGTGCTCATACACGATGACACAACTGTCCATTTATCTGTTGTTGGGTTATAATATTCTACTGATGCCAAGTTACAGGAACCGTCATCCCCACCGACCACATACAACAGGCCATTTACCGCGCAAACTCCTAAAAAATGATACGGAGAGAAAACAAGTGTGTAAGCCTGGGCTGCAGAGGAACAGCCCTCCTCGCGTGCTGAGGAGGGCCCTGGACACTCCTCTCGACCCGCACCCAAGAGCACCCGTGGGCTGTGGGGTCTGCGTCCCGCCCGCGAGCGCCCACTGCCGGTCATTCATGCAACAGCCGCTTTAGACGCATTGTTCCATCCACTCCAGCAGCCACCTTATTTTGTAAGTTAGAAACGATTCCGATTTTCATTTTATTAAAGAAGTAGAAAATTAAAGGTCAAAGGCACCTTTCTTAGGGAATCCTTAGAAGAAGATATATTAATAGAAGTTAAAATACACTTTTAATACTGAGTTTTATATTCAATGATCAGTTTTTTATATCCTTTAAGAGAACATTATTAGATAACTAGAATAACTCCCATTTTTTGAAAAAGCTAAAAAACTTACAGAATACTATGAAAATTTTGATCTCTAATGCGCCTAACTTGTCTGTGAACGTACAGACACTTTGTTCTTTACCTCAAAGCAGTTAGTATTACATGTGCTACTTAATACCCACCCTGACAAACAATATACCTTGGACGCTTCCCTGAGTTCATAAATATTAATCTTCACAGTCTTGGGCTGCGCAGCATCCCGTGTATCATGTGTACAATACCTTAATGATTTATTCTTTTTTACTGATGGTATCTGTTTATTTTCGGGATTTTTGCTTTTACCAATAATATAATGAACAAAGACTCCCTATTCATCATTTTTTTAAATATCTGTGCAATTAATTTTCGTACACATTTTTAGAAAAACTACTGAATCAAAAGCCAAACACCTTTTGAAAGCTATTTCAATTTAATTTTGTTTAAAATATAGTTAATGTCCTAATAAAGTTTCAGCACCATCACGAATTGCAGCCGAGGGCATCAAAGCATGTCCGTGGTTCTGTAGAGGGTTCTGTAACCTAACTAATGGATACTTGCACATTTTTAACAAATTAATGAGCCCAAATTTCTACACAGCACTTACAGGTGCGCTCCAAAGGGTGCACCCTCTCAATTTCACTCAACCCACTTCATTCCCATTCTAGTCTTGTCATAGAGAGAAACGCACACCACTTTGTAGTTTCAAATACCTAAAAGCAAGAACCAAATGTAATGAAGCTACCACCCACGCTTTCAGCGCATGTACTTGGAGGACTTCCCACAACGACATCAGAAACACAGGACTGGATGTCTCTCATCAGAAGTTTGTTTCAGATAATCAGAAATATGGAACAAGGGCTACTTGAAAAACACTATTTTGCCAGGCGTGCTGGCGCAAACCTGCAATCCCAGCATTTGGGAGGCTGAGGCAGGAGAGTCGTTACAAGTTTGAGACCATCCTGGGCTACAAAGTGAGCTCAAGGCCAGCCTGAACTGTACAGTGACACCCTGTCTCAAAAAGACAAATAAATAAATAAATAAAAATAAATAAAAACACTATTTTATTAGCTTACATACAAATGTGTTCAGTAGGGTTATATTATACCTTAATGTTATAGAAGTAATTCCATTACCTACTTCTGTTCAAATTCTACTATTTGCACAGAAAATATAGAATGTATATATTTAACTGACCGGGAAAGAAAAAACAAACCCCAACTACACTTTCATATTTTCCTCTCTTTCTGATGATGAACAAACAAAGTTGAATGTTGAACTGTCCTCCAAATCTGAGTATGAAACAACTTTCTAATAGACTAAGGACAAATCTTTTTCCTAAATCACACCTTTCATCAATTTTTTAAAAAGCAGACTAATGATTGCTTTCTACATATGAAGTTTTCTTCTTCGGGCTAATGCAAGCTGATTTTGATTTAAAAAAAAGTCGGCTGAGACAGGAGGATTACAAGTTTGAGGAAAGCGTGGGCTAGACAGTGAAACTGTCTCAAAGAAACCAAAAAAATGAGAATAAGAACAAAAATACAGTAAACATGTACACAGAAAATCATTCCAATCTTTAGAAAGAGACCAAAGAAAGGTCAAATTATAAGTTTCCCAATCTGGGAAGGCATGTGTATGTATCCCCTGGTTTTGCTAATCCAATACGAACTGGAATCAAGCACTTATTACTTGGGACCCAGACTTTAAGTCCTACCCTGGGTTCTACATTATTTCCTGCTGAGAGGCATCACCAAACACAATGACAGGACAAGGCACAAGGCCACATAGTTGTAAGTTCTGCCCTGCTACTGACAGCCCTGTGGTACCATGTACTTATGGCTCCCTCAGGAGTCACACAGAGAGAGAAACCTACAAGACCATCTGCGGAGGGGTACGTCTTGCACAAAGAATCTGCAGTACATAGTGACTCAGACGACCATCAGGAACCCAGTCAGACTACGGGAAGTGGCAGTAAGTAATGGCATTGGAAGAAGACTAGAACTCCACAGACAGCCATCCAGCTATCCTGTCCTGGATCTATTTTCCACGTGGATTTCCCTGCAGAGATTCTCAAGGTCACAGCCCATGTTCCAGTCAACTGTGGGTCACACACAGTGACGGTCTCTACAGATCACAGTGGAGCTGAAAAGCTTCTACCATCACTCTAACGCCACAACTCAGCTCACGGTTCGTGTGCACGTGCGGATGGTGCACACAGCCTTGCACCATACGGCACATCCAGGTACGTGACAGTAAACAACGCCGCTGCCAGCTGTTGCCTTTACCAGACGACACTTCCCACAGTTGCTTCATTGCACGCTCCCACTTACAGAGGTCTGCTGTGCGACAGGGCACTGTGTACACGGGGCGGAGGCCTCCAGACCCTTTGTGTCTACTGTGTGAGGAGGGCAGTGGAGGAACACCCGACGCAGGGTAGGTACGCTACGCAAGTTCATGATGTTTGCGTAATAACAAAACAACCCAGGGAGGCACTCAGCAGAACCTGTTCCTGTCATTAAGTGACATGTACTATTGCCAGTTCTCTAATCTTAGAGACATCTTATTACCTTATTAGCTTCACAACACTGGAGATTAAAGATAACATACTTTATATTATCTTTCTAACACTAGGGGTTTCCACCACTGAGTCACATCCCTGGCCCTTGTTAATATTTTTATTTTAAAGACAGGGTCTCCCTAACTTGCTCAGGCTGGCCTCCTCCGGCCTTAACCTCCCCTGGAGCTGGAATCATAGGCATCTGCCAGCCTGCCTGGCTGTTAGAAAACTGTTGTTGTTGCTGTTTTAGTTTTTTGCCATTTTCTGGAAGTTCTGAACATATTAATTTACAGTTCTGAATTAATTTAGGGTTACCTCTGCAGGGTTCTCCTCCACATCCAGATAATCAACTAACTTTTAAGCCTGGTATAAATATTTACTCAACCCAACGAATTCCCCGAGGACTGGACTCTGGGATGTGATGTTCGGTGAGCACTGAACGCTGGCTCTGGGAAGAGTGAGTAAATCCCAGCGTGAAACGCAACGGGCCCTACACTTAATCTACATCCCCGTTTATTCCGAAGCAGAGGAACCAGCACGAGAGGACGCTGTTGGTGGGCTCAGATAGTCTGCAGAGCCTTCCCTTCAGGGGGCGGTGCACAAGCTCCTGCCCGCAGAGAGTTCAAAGTCTATCGGAAACACAGACTAGAAGCAAACAAAGAGTGGGGACACACAGTGACACTACAAAAACGAGAACGCCCTTAACATGCAGTGCCAAGGCGGGTCGCAGAGGAGGCGGGTACCTGCGTTTCTCCTGCACACGTTCATGTCCGCCACCTGCCTCCACGTGTTCGAGGCGGGATCGTACACTTCCACGCTCTTCCGCACTAAGGGGCCGTCATGACCTCCTACAGCATACAGTAAGCTGTTCAGCACCCCGACACCTACAAAACACAGCCAGCCGAACGCGTGGGGCAAAGGGGGCAAAGGCCTGTGGAGCAGGTGAGGGTTACCCGAAATTCCTGAAATTTTAATTCGTAACAAAAAGAACATAAAAGCACACAGTTTAAAATATATAGAAATGAACAGAACTGACAAGGGTCTCAGTAAGAACTATTCTTAAAAAAGAAGAATATTACATAATAAAAATAACATGTCGGTAAAACGGGGGAAAAGCTCTTTAAGATCCTTTTGAAAATGACCTCCACAGCAACAGTGCGCCAGGGCCTCTGAGCACACGGTTCCGTAAGAAAGGGCATAAGGCTGGATCATTAAGGAAGTTCCCAAGTAAACTGTGAAAACTAAAAACCTAAAAGGAGTAACAACCATTATATAAAGGAAACAAGCCTTTCAATGAAGCGCTGAGAAATTACACGTTGCTCTGTGGAAGCACTGCGAAGTGCTACGCCTCACTCCCCGTGTCACTCTGAAGGTTGAGGAGCACATTAAAGCCACTGTCTCTCCCCTGCCCTCCGGTTATTTACCACCTTTTTCAAGCTTCGCTTGCGAGCTGGGCCACACTCACCTGCTCCGCTGCGCCGGGTGCTCATCTCCGCGATGTAGGTCCACTCATTGGCCGTAGCGTTGTAGCACTCCACGGTGCTCAGGCACTGGCGTGACGCCCCGTCGTAGCCCCCAACGGCATACAGCAGCCCTGGGCGGGGAGTCACGCAGAAAGTCAGGGTTATGAAATGCTACTTTTCCATATATGAAAACATTAACGTATTTTCCTCCATGGCTACAGAGCTTCCCCTTAAATTGTTCCAGGTTCTTCACCGTCATTTTTGAGACAGGGTTTCACTATGCAGTTCAGGCTGGTCTTGAACTCACTATGTAACTCAGGCTGGCCTCGAACTCACAACAACCCTCCTGCCTCAGCCTCCTAAGTGCTGGGATCAAAACCGTGTGCCACCACGCCTCTCTGCTCAGACTCTTATAAAATATAATGAGGCCCTGGTTAATAGTGATAGCGGAGTGATCAAACCATATTAAGATCGGCAAGACACATGATGATGCTAGTTTTATATCTTAATAATCTGAGACATAGAACAGAAAATATATTTGTTATTTCTCAAGATAACAATAGCTGAAAAGGGAGTATCATCCTGAAAACAATTAAGTATCAAAACAACCTTAATATATTGGAAGTAAAGTTAAATCAAGAGTTAATACTGGAATGCTATGAAATATTATTTGGTTTAAAAAAAGGCATTTAGTACAGCTGGGTAGGGCAACACAAACTGGTATCTCGGCACATAGGAGCCTGAGGCAGAAGATACTAAGCCCAGTCTGGGCTACAAAGTGAGTTCAAGGCCTGCCTGGATTACCCACAAGGCCCCATTCTCACAGAACAAAAGCCAAAGGAGACACGAAGCACTAACAAATGCTACAGCGCAATGCTGGGCGAGGGAAGCAGTGACGAAACACCACACACTCTGCAATTTCACACTGTGTGATTATGCAAAGGTCCGCAAGCAGGAAACCTGCACAGGGACAGAGCAGTGAGGGTGGAGGCTGGAGAGGGTGGAGCAGCTGAGGGAAGGAGGACTGCTCTTCTGAGGTAACAAAAATGTCCTTAAATTAATTGTAGTTATAGATACACATGGCACTGTATGTGTTAAATGTATAAACTGTACATGAATTATACATCAATAAAGCTGTGTTCTGTTTTTGTTTATTTTTTGAGATAGTGTCTCTTCCTTAGTTCAGGCTGACCTTGAACTCACTGCGATCTTCCTGCCTCAGCCTCCCATAGTGCTGGGATTACAGACATGCGCTACCATACTCAGCTGGAAATCCACATATTTGCTTAAGCCAGTATTTAAACAAATAAAAATAAATAAAAAATCACACCAAAGAATATTTATAGCCTTCCTCAAATTCTGCTGGGGGAACAAAGCAGGATACAGATAAGTAACTACGGCAGTGCATCCATTAAATGTAAAAAATCCTTCAGCTGTAAGATATCACACGTCACCTAATTTCTATCCTCAACAATTGTATCAAGAGCAGCGGATCCTCTTATACAGGCCCCTCTCTCCCTCCCTCCCTCTCTTTCTCTCTCTCTCTTTCTCACACACACATACACACACACACGTGTGTGAGCACAGTTAGAGGGGTGGGAGGGTAGCGAGGGAGGGAAAGGCCTTACTAAGGTACATGTACACAGGCAAATTAATTTTAAAATTTCAGTGACTACAATCTTTCATTTTTAAATGATACTTTGCTTTCCCACTTTGAAGATGAGTTGTTAGATGACTGTAAGAATAACGTTCCAGAATCAAGGGGCCACCAGTGTCCGGAAATGCCCACCCGGGCAACAAGCTGGCACCCACTTCCAGCCCTGCCCACCCCAGCCACGCCCACCCAAGTCACACCCACCTCCGACGACACCAACGCCCACGCTGCTCCTCCGCGTGTTCATTGGGGCTACGTGAAACCACTCGTTAGACTTTATGTTATACGCTTCCACAGATGACAGGCCTAGAATAAAGGGCAACGCTCTTCATTTCCTCCGCTAAAATAGTTTTTTTTTTTTTCATACAGGTATTATTAAGGGCAAAATACTTCAGGTATTTTACACTGGGCTAAACCTGACCGAAGGAAACATGCAAGCCTGTTAATTCCCTGATAAGCCCGAACAGCTGCTTTCCCACAGAGGGCTCTTATCCAAGTTACCATCGCTTATAAGCTTTTTTTTTTCTTTTTGACACGGGCTCTCGCTATGCAAAGGGGCCTTGAGCTCACTTTGTAGCCCAGGCTGGTCTGGAACTCACAATGACCCTCCTGCCTCAGCCTCCCGAGTGCTGGGATTACAGGCGTGCGCCACCACGCTGGGCCATGCTTTCTAAACTTGGTAAAAAGACTGACACTGACACAGAAGACTGAAATTTATGCCCTCAGCACTCTTACACCATTGAAATAAATTCTTGCAACTTAAGGACTCAAAAAACCCTCCGGGTGACGGGATGGAGCTCGGGGTCCAGTCTGCCTGGTGTGCGGCTCCGGGCTCCACCTGTGTGACACAGGCGCAGACGCGCACACACTCATGCCTAGGCGCCTCCCTGGGGCCTGGCCGCGCCACAGTTCAATCAGGGCGGTCACTGCCTTAACTGTAACCGACACGATGACAGGGCAGAAAGGAAATTACCTGTGCTCCCGTCAAAGCCGCCCACCGCGTACAACAGGCCGTTCAGCACGGCGGCTCCCAAAGTGCTCCTGCGATCCCGCATGTTCGCCACACTGGTCCACTGGTCCTTCACCGGGTCGTAGGAATCCACAGTGCGGACTCGTAAGGAGCCGTTAAAGCCGCCAACAGCAAAAACAAGCCCAGCCATGTACACCATCCCTGCAAAGAGCGGGCGGCGCTGACGGAGAGTCTGAGAGCAGCTGCTCCGGGGCCCGAAGACTGCCTTCCTGCGGCCCGGGGGGCTGCCGGGATCCCTCGCTCTAGCAGACTCCTGACTGAGCGGGCCCTAAAAATGCTACTCATCTGTAAGAACGTATCACCACAAATGCACGGTAACGTGTACCGGGTGTATGGCCAATTAACTGTAGCTGTTTACAGTAACATAAAATTAAAAGTGGTTTTAATGCTCCATTAAAAACTAGGGAGCCAGGGGTGTAGCTCAAAGGCAGAATACCACTGAGGGGTAAAAACCCCACCAACCTAGTAAAGTTTTAGTTCATCTAGAGCAAAATAAAATACTGTCAATGTGTCTGCCATCTTGTTGAGGCCGATTAGATGCTGGCTTAGCCAAGTGCGCCCGCCACGGTTACGCTCCCGCCCTGTACAACTCTAAGAAAGGAGCAGCTCCAGGTCCGCGGGCACAGAATAGTGTCCACAGCGCACTGCCCAAGCGCTCTCCCCGCAGGATGCCCCCTCCACTGCACTCAGTGATGGCTGCGCTAACAGGGAAAGGAATTAGGATCCAAGTGCCAGGAGTCTGAGCATCCGCCACTGCCTCTTCTGGTTACAGGTTGGGCTAAATCTGAGCTTCTTTGAGCAGCTCTTTGTAAACTGGATGCCTACATGAAAGTCACTGCGGCTTACAGCTGGGTCACACACGTGGAAGTAATGTCCGAGGCTAAACAATTCCCCTCCCAGTGCTCCAGGAAAGGTAAAGAGGGTGATGTGCTGCAAACTGCCAGCTCGGCCAGCCTCTATCGGAACACCAGCAGGATACCCCGAGCTGCAGGTGGGACATCAGTGTCTTACGTGAGTTGTCTGAGGCCCCAGAATCACTGTTTAACTGCAGAGCTAATCAATCTGTGTTTTTCTAACAGACACTCATCTAATGAATAAAGGAGGACCTGGGAGAGAACCTCTCACAGACTGAGCAGTGGGGCACCAGGCTTACCTGCCCTGCACCTCCGGGAAGGCAACTCTGCCACCTGGTGCCACCGTTCTTCTTTGAAATCATAGCACTCCACACTCCGGATGGCCTTGGGGGCCTGGCCCCCAACCACCACCATCAACTGCAAGGGAAGAAATCAAAGTGCTCAAATAAATGACTGAAGACGTCCTACAAAGACGCTGGTGTGGGGAGTGTTCGGAGGGAGACAGTAGGGCAAGCTGAGGGGACACGACCCCTTACCAACACGTACTCAACACCAAACGGGGGCGCACGTCAGAACTGCACTTGTACTACTAGCACAGTTAGTAAAAAATAAGGGTTTCAGAAACTAAAGCAAGTTTCTGATCCTTCCAGCAACAGCAGTACTTAAGCCAAAAAGCAGCAAGCAGTCAGCGCTGGCCAGTGTGCAGTACGTCACAGCGCTTGTTCCAAACCAGATCGTGGCTGTGCAGTGACCAGGGATTAGATTTCCACAGTCTGCGGGGTCAGACAGGCACAAGACACGGTATGCGGAGGTGTGGTGAGAAAGGATGGTAGGCGCCAAAAGATGGGTAAAGGAAAACAATTATCAAACAGGAGAGACTGGAGCAGACAAGAGTAGACTCCCGGGTCTCGGGGGAAAAGACTCCTGTGATTCTCAAAAATAAAACCAGCGGGACGAACAACAGACATGAGAAATCCTAAGGAACAAACGCACACTGGTCCTCTGCTGAGAATGAATGAGGTCCACACGTCTCCTCAAGTCAACCCAACAGCTACTGAGAGCCTCGAACAGTGCTAGACGTCATGTACAAGAAATATCATAAGAAATGGTCTCAGGAGCTCACACGTCTCACTAAACAAACAGAACCCATGAAGTGATTCAAGAACAAAATGTAACCATATAGAATCTAAAAGCTGTGTGACCGGTACAGGCATGAGCTTCGTCTTCATCAGAAAACAGAAAGCTGCCGTAATTTAGCTTTCAGAGCCGCAGAGCCAGGGCTTTGAGAGGGGGGCGGAATTTTCCAGGGCACACAGGAGCGTTTTCTAGCAGCACCACAAATACAACTGTCCAGCCAGGGCAACATCGAAGCTAAGGATGACTTCCCCGGGAAGCCATGGAGACTGGCAGGGACTCTGGAGAGAAGATGTACTGATGATGGGAAAACAGATGTTGAAGGAAAACAAAAAACCAAAACAAACAGCGCGGAGTCGGTCACACACACACAGGAGGAAGTCTGCGGCTGGGAGTGACGCCCCGCCTGTGCTCAGAGCTACAGAAAGACGTGTACACGGAAAATACGACTCCGGATCCCAGCCAATCCCATTTCCAAAAGAAGCTTATGTTAATAATTGGACAGCGCAAAGGATCTAAAACGTCTCAAAGGCAGACTGGAGGGGCCAGGCACATGGCCCAGTGGTGAGGCGGTAGCTACACTGCTAGCTTCAACCCCCAGCACCATCGAAGCGCAAAACACTGCAACTAAAATAGGACTGACCACAGACCAACCACAATTTATTTCAAGTCCATGAATCTAGTGCTGAATTCAAATAAATAAAAGAAGAATTAACCAAGGAAAGCTGTAATACCCTTCCCTTCTACCACTAGAAGAACAAAGGGGGGGGGCAAGGTGTTAAACCACAGAATGGGAATGCGTATCAAGATCAGCCTTGTACTTAGAGAACTGTGTTCAAAACTTCAAAACTCTGCTAAACAGTTATACAATATTAAGACAGTCTTAACTGTGGCATGGAGGCAGATGCCTGTAAGCCTGTACTTGGAAGGCAGAACCAGGAAGACTGCTGTGAGTTCCGGGCCAGCCTAAACTACATAGTGAGACCCTGTCTCATAAAACCAAAAAAAAAAAAAAAAGTCTTAAAAAATGTATCTAATGAAGAGTAAAAAACAAACAAAAACCCCAGGTGAGGTGGCAGACACCTATCAGCACAGTACTTTGGGAGGTTAAGGCAGGAGGAGTGCAAGATTGAGCCCAACCTGGGCAACCTGCCCCTGAATTTAAAAGAGCGGAGGGAGAGTACGTAGCTCAGTGCGCAGACCCTGACCTCAATCACCACTACCGCAATGCCGATTTGTACATGTGATGATTTTCAATTCAAAATCTCACGGTTTCCATGCAACAGCTTACTTTTGTACATCCACATGAGAGTGGGGGGGAGCCGAGAACAGGAGCAGCTTTCATCCTTCAGTTACCCAAGGGAGGCAAAATGCGGCAGGGACCTGGGACTCCAGCAATCAGAACTGAGACCAGGACAAATGAACAGTCGGAGGGCAAGGGAGCGGGGACAGAAATAAAGTAGTTGTGCTTTGTGGTTTTTCCACGGGGAATGATACAGCACACGTGTAAGATTGGAATAATCACCCATCATATACGAGAGTGCAGGAAATCTGTCCACACACGACAGACCAAAGAATCCAGCGGAGGGCCTAGATCCCATGGTAATGTCCTGCATGTGTCCGGCTGCAAACGTGGAGCTCACAACAGTGCCTCCCACGAGTCCAGCTGGAGGCCCAGAGCCCACAACAATGTCACATGCAGGCCTGTTTCATGGATCTGTGCTGGGAAGGCCCAAAGGTCAGTGGTGGAATCTAGGAAGTCCATGCCAGCAGGATGAAGGATCTGTGCTAGCAGGCTGAGGGATCTGCACTGGGGCCAGGAAGCAACACACAAAGAACCAGAGCTCCCCCGAAAGGTACCACAGCCATCCTCAGCGGCAGTGAGGGCCCAAACTCCTCCGATGATGGGAACAGCAAGTTCTCATCAGGAAAGTCAACGTGACAAGCTTCTCCATGAGACTGCGCAGTGCACCTTCTTCCCCTCCGGAGCCAGGAAGCAATGCTCAGAGTGAGGACCAGTGCTCCCCCAAAGTGAACTGAAGCCATTCTCAGCGACAATGAGGCCCCGAGCTCCTCTGCTGAGAGCAGCCGAGGTTATGAGGAAAGCCAGCGTGACAAACTCCTCCAGGAGAACTAACAGCTCCCTACAGCTTGTCAACAGCTTCCAACAGGCTCCCAACAGCTTCTACCAGATCCCAGCAGCCTGTTTTTACTCTCCAGTTCTGCCTCTTATGCTGCTGGCAACAACCCTCATGTGGCCCCGCCACCCAGCACCACACTGGTTCAATTCAGCTGGGTGTCACAAACTGACCACCAGTTGTCAACCCACAACGGTTGCTATCACAGTTGTTCATAATGTGGGTGCCCTATCTGTTTGTAAAAAGACCTCCCACCTCACCTGAGAAACACTACACTAATTATTCCTACGGGAACAAGAAAACAGGGAAACATGAAATGCAACATTTGAGGAGGGGAAGGGGTAGGGAGCTAAGCAAATTCAAGTGGTAATCCTAAAACACAGGTCAATTACACTTGGTTCTCTTTATTTTCTTCACTAATAAATATTAGACTTTAAAATATCTCCTAAGAACTCAATTGGGAGGACTTCCGGGAAGATGGCGACCGGGTAGGCAGCACAGAGAACCTCCCAGAGGATTACCACCCAATGGAATATAGCAATATGAAGACAGAAAGGAGAGAGGTACGTACCCTGAACCCAAGAAGGATCTGAAATGGGAACTGAAGCCCTAGGAAAAACCAAGCAAAACCTCTCCTGGAGGAAAGGATCGGAGGGCCGCCGCGGCACAGTCGGAGGGAGAAGAAACGGAGAAAGAGGAAGCCACTGCTTCAAACACACTCTTGGCCCAAGCCCTCTTTCCAGCAATCGCAGCTTCAGCTTCGGAGACCCACGCTCATGGAAGCCTCCCGACTCGGCCAGGGAAGAGCGGAGTTCCAAGAGCTGGTCCAGGTCTGGAGAGGAGAGGGCGCAGCCAGGAAAAGAGGCAATGGTGGTTGGGAACTTCTGTCAAATCCAGTGTGAGGATGAGAGCTTGCAACAGCCACTGAAGCGGAGTCCCCACCCTGCAGCAACCTTCCTAATCAGCACCTGGAGGCAAGGTGGAGCCAGAGCAGCCAGTACACATCCCACCACACCCAGCTCTATGCCTGCCTCGAGGCTGTGGCCTCCTGCCTCTCCACTGTGTGGGCGGCTGCCAGTGGGGAGCGGTGGGGTGCATCGGCAGCGACATC
>PVLD010011156.1:0-60000 GCA_004027595.1 Dinomys branickii
ACAAAGTAGCATAAGAAATAGTACAATCAAAACTGATTTACAGACAATGTGACATGGACTCAACAATGGTTGTTGCTTTACCTATTGATATCTTCAAAGTGTATATTCACAAACACAAATACAGACATGTGAAATTGGTCAAACAATTAATCATCTCAACAACAGGAAAAAAAAAAAAAAAAGAAAAAGAAACCGGAAAGCATTAACAAAGAGGCACAAAGTAGTACAATAACAGTAAGATCAGAATTGAATTATAGACAAAGAATCAGAAAACCAACAGTAGTTGCTGCTTTGCAAATTGATATCTTCGAAGTGTGTGCTCAGGATAACACACACAGACATACAAGATTGATCAAATAACCCGTCATCAATTATTCCTTAGCATTAAGTGATATAATACAATAGTAGAACCATGTTAGCCCTCCTGCATATATGTATCTACATATATACATACATACATTTTTGCCTCTTTCTTTTCTCCTTTCCCTCATCCCATCTGTTCCTTGCTTTTGAACAGATTTCCTTCATGTCTCTTAGTTTATATTCCCACCCTCAGGTTCTTACACCAGTGATACAATACATTGCCTGCTCATGTACCGCTGATTTAGGAAATTATACATTTTAAATAATTGACTTACAAGCTCACTTCTGGAACAGGGCCAGCTCATTTGGGTTACTTACACAGAAATGGAATAGAGTAGAACAAAGAAAGATAAGATAGGTTGGATTAGGTATGATTGAAAGGATACTTGGGATAGCATAGGATAGGATAGGATAGGATATTCATTCATAGGATGTGAATGGAATGAGTAGGATAAAATTGGAAAGGATGGATGGGATAAGATGAATGGGAGGATGGGATGGGATAGGACAGGATGGGATTGGAAGTGACTCCAGTATTTGCATGAAAAGTAAATTGCTAGAATTCTTCAAGGAGTGGCAGAAAAGTAATTTTTATTTTGAAACACCATTTTTAGGTAGAGTTGACCTTTGAAGCACATTGTTGAACTTTCAGGGCTTTTACAGCACAAGAGGGCCTTAATGAAAAGCTCCTGAATCATAGCAGCCAGTAGGGAGTTTGAAGACAATGCAAAGCACCCTGGGTAAAGGAGTGAATTCTATCTCTTTTCTTCATTGGGAGCACTGCTACAAGTCAGTGAGGAAAGAAGCTATATCCAAAGAAACAGAGCACAGTTTTCAAGTAAGGCAACCCTAAGGCTTCCTACCTGGAAGGACTCTTGAGCTCCGGGCCCTCTAGGTCTGTGCCATTACCTCTTGGACCCTCTCTTGGGACTCTTCCACTGACCTGGCCTCCTCTGTATTAAGAATCTTCAGATTTATCAAGGACATCGGTTCTGCTTCTCCATATACTCCTAGATCCAAGTGGACCTCAATATTTGGATTCTTTCTGCCCATTTCAAATCCCATTCCCACCCCCCTATTCCCTTTCCATAAAGAAAGATTCTTATCCCCACCCTCTCTGAATCCCCTAGCATGTTCGGTGGCATAACTGACTTCCTTTTGCTATCATTGATTCCCATCTCTTCTGTTCATCCCATCTCCAATTCAATACTCTACCTCCTGGAACTCTCTTAAATCCCAAATGGCTGCCTCCTGAGGAACATGGCCATGTAGTAGGGGGTCTAGCTTCTCCCAAAGTCACTTTCCTCTGGTATATTTAAGAGAAGGTGGTTACTCTCCCATAAGTTGTGAGTCAGCCCACTCTATGGCCTGCTTCTCCGCTACTGTCCAGCTCATAAATTAGCCCTCATCCCTGTCTAAAGCCTCTGCTTCCTTTCTGCTGATCACTCCTGAATTTCCAGAACTTTTACCTTCCCTGAGCATGATATGTCCCTCTAGCCCAGAGACAGAGGGATGTCCAGAGCCTGCACACCGCTTCCTCTTTTTCTCCTAACCGCTCACATCTCCCACCAGCTCGTTCCCCAAGGCCTCTTTCACCTGGGCTGGTGTGCGCAGCAGACTTCGATGGAACAATACAGGGAGATGACAAATTCGGCACAGGCCAACAGACAACTTAAATTGCACAGGTTATCATTTGTTTCAGGCTCTTACCTTTACTACAGGGAACTACAAACCTTCTTTAGGCAAACTACACTTGCTATCAGCTCTCACTGTCAGATAAAAAGTAATCATTCCTGTGGTTTTATTTTATAAAATAAAAAAGTAAAGTGATTTTAATTTGAGTCTTTCCCAATCCATCAGCTATCACATAACGTATTATGCTCATTAATCAACCTTCCTGATTATTTCCTTCAATCCCGAGAAAGAGACGCTGCTTCAATCTCATCTTCTATGATATAAATACTCCATTTTCTCCTTGAAGCATTTTTCTTCTACGTAAGGTCAGGCCTGCCCTGGTTCAGCCTCACTACGGTTACTTTGGGGTTGGCCTCCCTGTCTCCGAACTCACTGAGTTCTCCTCCTCACTCTGCGACCAGATTTGCCTTTTAAAGTCCAACTCTGTCTCTCCCTTATTCCAAAATGGCGGAAGTCTCTGTCTCCCATGGGAACGTCTCAGCATGCTGCTAGCTGCTTCTAGAAGCCCTCGACTCCACTCTAGAGGACGGGCATTTCCTCAGCACGTAGCAAGGAGCGGGGAGCACACCTCTGTGAACTGGCACACATCCTCAAGAACTCCAGCTTATCCTTCAAATCTCAGCTTACACAGGGTCCTCTCTGCCGCTTCCTCAGGGTTGGAGGCTCTGTTCCCTTCAGGACTGTCACTCACTCTGCCAGTCGTCACCAGTAGTGTGGACCAAGCTGCTCGCACTGTGCCTTATTCACAACACACTTCGCTCGTAACCCAGACATTCAGTCTTTCTCCTTTTGAGACACTGTCTTTCGCCATGCTTGCCACAAAATTCATGAGTGTCCTTTGGGTGAAAAAAAGTAATATATTTATGAATGAATGATATGGAAGAATCTGAAGAGACAAAAAGAGTTATGCGTGACTAGTTTGGGTCCCTTCATCAGACTCCATGCAGCTAGAGGATAGAAACAAGAAGGGCTTGTCTCCACAGCCCTGCCCTGAGGACTCCATGCTCACTCTCTGATGGAAGAAATGGAAGATCTAAAGGAGAGAGCTGCTTGGATCGCTTTGAGCATGCTAACTAAAATTAGCAGGCTGTGGACACCTACTTTCCTAAACAGCCTGTGTTCAAAGCAGCATCATTACTCCCCAATGCAGTGAGTAAATGTGTTTGATTAGCATGAAAAGAGCATGACAGCAGATTCCACTTTCCTAAAAAAAAAAGAAACATGTTTACAATGACTGCAGGTAAGCACCCAGTCTTCATATCACCAGCTCCAAGAGCAACTGTGGTGTTTTCAGATGCAACATCAACACACACAAAGACACTGAAGGCACACACATGCACACACAGATTAAAAATAAGTAGGCAGAGACTGGACGCTTTTTATAAAACTTCTGAATCTAAAAGCATCTTCTGAACACTTTGCCCCATACGCCAGCAGGTGGCTGACAGAGGTAGGGGTGGTGTGGGCACTGGGCTCTTAGCACCTGGGGGTACATGGGAAGTAGAAAGCCAGTCCCAAAGAAGAAAGCTGAAACCAACAGATAAGCTAGGGGTGGTGCCAGCAAGGAGCAATGCGTGCTACTTTACTGGCTTGAAGCTTTCCTGAGTCTCCAAATTTTCCTTTTCTGGCTTTGTCAAATCCCTTGCAGTGGGAGTTCTATATCGTGAAGCATAACAAACCCATAAAGCACCCAGTATGAGATGGCTGTATGAGGTTACAACCCTAATGGCTGCTCATAACAAAGCCCATTTAAATGGAGGATGTGAGTCATCACTAGCAAACAAAAGAACTGCCCATCTGTGCACACTGGGGAGAAAGGGGCTCATGGCAGAGTGCTGATGTAAGCTGATGTCCTGTCATGAGCTTCCACTGGGAGCCACACTGAAGCCCGGTGTCATCAGCTCTACCTCAGGTCTCCAGCACTACGATTATTCCACAGAGTTCCAAAGCCAGGCTGAGGTGGGAGAGTGGGTGGTGCCAGTCTTTGAATTCAGTCTAAAGGCCAGCTAGTCAGGGTTTGCCTGCATGTAGTACCACACAGCTTATTGATCTGGTTGGCAGGGACCCCCCAACCTACATCCAAGTCGGGTGTTAGAATGCTTTCATGATCACAGCATAATCCATCTAATAAGCTACAGGAATTACAGTGCTGCCCACTGTTCATGTAGGAACTGTTGTGATATTTAAGTCAGCATTAACAACACCTAACATTTTCTGAATTCTTGCTTTCTGCCAGAACTTGGGCTAAGTGCTTTTGCACATTCAAACTCTATTAATTCTCAGAGAAATGGCTCCTATCTTACTATTATTATGCCCATTTTACAAAATGAAAAAGCTAAGGGTTGAAAAGGGCTCACTCTTCAGTGCTCACCCACTCGTACCCAAGGTCATCCCTCTTGCCCAACATCACATGGTAAGGGGAGCAGGAGGGATTTGCGTATCAGAGCTCACACACTGAACTTCCATATCATACAGGAAATCTTAGTGTTCAGAGTGTTTTATCTCCCAACCAATGTGGTAAATAGGCATAGGGTGAGTTTGGAGCATAGCATGCCATTCTGAGAAGCAAAGGGGACAGTAACAAGCTAGGGTTGGAGTTCAGCAATGCAACCATGTGAGCGGAAACAAAATGACATTACCTCTGGCTCACTGCATTCTGGTCCCACATTAAAAGCAGTGTTGCTGGCTAAGAAAAATGCTATCCACGTGTTTCTGGTTCATTTACACTCAACTCATCCCAGTATTTGTCTGAATATACTGTCATCTGAAATGACTTATAAAAGCTTCTCAAAAGCCTTTTAACTTATCTTTCTTCAAGTTATGCCAAGAGTAAATGGAACTAGATCATCTTAAAATTTTAAACTTAGAAACCAAAGTATCTGAAGAGGCCAAAAGGACATTATCTGCTCTGGAAGGGACACGTCCAAAGCTACAAGTGTAAGAGCTCTCACAAGTTTAAACCTCAGATGAGGCTTTATTACCTCACAAACTCAGAGAGGAATGGTGAAACCTTCTCTTTATAAATGAGGTTTGAGCTTTTTCACTAAGTAAATACTATAAATATACTCACAGTATTCAGGAATAATGACCAATAGATGTTTAAGTCAGAATTCTCATAATGAAATGCAACGTGTGCTGAATATGTATATCTTACACACTGAGAGTCAAAGCAGGCAGGCATGACTAACTTGGGAGTGTGGAACTAGAAAAATCAACCACAATTCCCAGCGACAGTTGAACCCTATTCAATGCACACTGCTTTATGCACTGAGATCAGGCATCCACAGGTCATATAAGGCTTTCTACTGAGGAAACAAATTCAGCCAGCTTAACAGAAGAAAGTGAGTGGGCTGGGGAGCCCTCTGCCATCCCAGAGGGCTAACACAACTAGAATTGTGTGGGCTGTGGGACAGCCGAAATCCTGCTGAGGTTCTCTTTGCAGATGGCAAAAGTCAAAGCACCTCTAACTTGTCCTTCTGAGTGGAGGAATATTCAACTATTTCCTTCTCTAGAGCAAGGAGCTTTCCAAAGATGGAGAGCTCTTGAGAGGGTTGGATTTTTCCATGAGCAATAATAAGATTGGATATGTGCTACATAAACAATCAACAACTTGGCTGGCGAGTGCAGTCGGGGGTGTCTCAGTGGTCTGTAGTCTAAGCACACGGTGAGACAAGCAGTAGAGGAGGAAGGAACATAGGTCTCAGTGAGTGTGTTAGCAAATTGTTGACTTTCGTGTTTGTTTGATTTTCCTCCCAGAAATTAAAAAACAAAAACATGAAATTTCTAAATTCTTTCAGTAAATCCCTTTGGAATTTTTTTGTTGTTGTTCTCTGGAACGGCATATTTCTTTACTAGAAGGCAAGTCAAAGCACTTCATCACAGGAACCTCTCTGCGAAAGAACTCACCTACCACATTCATCTTTCTCTCAAACAGGCAGGTAGTTGAAAGTTAAGAATGGTCCCCAGCTGGGGCTTCTAACATTAACTCCTCTCTGTCTGGCTTACTTCCTTCAGAATTGCTATATAATGAAAACAGACTGATGCTAACCCCACAGAATCAATGACCTCCTGAAAAGAAAAATAACACAGCAAGGAAAAGTAAACATCAATATTTGATTCCATACTTCTAATAAGATTTCCTGTGTTCTTTTCCCTTCAAACTCCTACGGTTTTAAAACCAATTTCTATTTCAAAGAACTGTTAAGGAAATCTTTTAATGTTCTAAATAGGAAATCTCATATCATGTGGCCTACCCTTTGGAATCTCTATACATGAGAAGACCATAAGGAGAGACTATAGTCTATAGTGAGAGTGACACTGGACTTTGGGAAAAATACTTTCTCTCTCCTGTAGTATATGTCTATTGCTGTGTAATAAATGAGGAAAGTTTAGCAGCACAAAACAATCCTTTCTTAGAGTCTCACCATTTCTGTGGAGAAGGAACACAGAAATGGGCCCAGAAGTTAACCTGGGCCCTCTATTTTAGGGCCTGTTACATGGTTCTACCAAGAGACCAGCCAAAGCTCAGGTCTCATCTGAGTGCTCGACCAGGGAAGTAACCATACCCAAGTTCACTTCCGTGGTTGTTGGCATCTTTTGAGAGCTATTAGGTTCAGGTTCATGGGTTTTAAGTGGCCCCTGACAACTTAGAACCTACAGGCCTAAGTTTACAGGGATCCCACTGGGTTTCTCTTTATGGATCATCATGGCTTAAGTCTCTAAGATGACCTTCTGTGTGGAAAAAAATAGCTGTATTCTGTGACACCTTGACTTCCCCACTCTGGCAATTTACTTTATCAAAGCTGACAAGGGAGTGGGGGGAGATCTGCTAGTAGGACAGAAACTACAATCTCGTGTAGCCTACCCAAGAAGTGACATTCCCTCACCTCTGCCATATGCTGTCCATGATAAGCCTGTCACTAAGCCACCCACATTCTGGGCAGTGGGGTGGGAATCACACAGGGCATAACTTCCAGGAGACAGGGATCACTGGATACTCTCCTAGATTATATCTTTCACATCTCTGAACTTCAGTTTGCTCATTTGTAAGATGGGAATGATAGTGATCTCTGTTTCATCTGGTTGTTGAAAGAATTGAATGTGCTTAGTTGTACAAAGAGATTAGAAAAAGGCCAGACACAGAGCAAGCACTCAATAAATATTAGCTACTATTATCACTAGTTTTATATTTATTTTTCTTTTGTGTTGTGTGCTAAGCCAAGCTCTCCTGGTTTCCCATTAACAGACAAAATACAGAGGATAGGGAAAGTACCAGGGTCTGGCGTGGCACCCCAAGCTGACTAGCACAAATGCCACCCAGATTAGAATCCAGCTGCCTCTACCCTAACTTATTATCAACCTAACAGCTCTTAATATCAATGAAAATGAGGGGTGCATTTTTTTGGTTAAGACAGGAAAGTTGATTAAAATGCTTCATTACCTAAATCTAGATTCCTTTCAGCTATAGCTATTATCTCAAAAGGCAACCTGCTTATTGACTCTAATTTTTAAATGACACATCCACTTTCTATTTCTAAGTATTATTCTGATCATAAATTTACCAAAAATAACAAGTGTGTGACCCATAGATTCAGCCTTGTCTGCACTGTCTACTGGTCTGGCCTCTGCATATGTAGAAAGGGGTGATTTTGCCTCTGGGAAATCTCTTTTTCAGAAAATCCACTGTACAAAAACCCTGGCACTGTTCATACAGATAGCAAACATGTTTATTCCCCTTAGCAAAAGAATGAGCCATCAACGTCCCTCACAGCATGTACTCCTCCAAGCATTTATGGGTTTAGAGATTAGATCAACAACTGGAGGCAAAGAAGCAAAACTGAAAGTTAGGCACTCATTCAAGTAATGATTAGACACTAAGGAATCTCTAAAAGTCATAACATAAGTAAAGAAAAAGAGTCTTCAGTACACAGATGGATATGCTACATTTGTCCCACTTCATTTCCCTACACAGATCATGAAATCCTACCAGAAAAAAAAAAACAAAAACAAAACTCTGTTCCAGGCACTTGTGAAACCCTAGCCCTTTGCCCGATACCACACACAATCAAGCCCTCAATATATGTTTGCTGAGGTACTCAGTGATAGAATGGCTAGCTCATTAGTTGTCAGACAACTGATGCTCTCTGAAAGGTCAAAAGTGCTGGTTTTAAGTACAATCACTGTCCTTAGAATATAAATATATTTATCAACTGATCAATAAAGATAGGTTTTGACAAATAGAACAGTTGGTCATCTACACATATGCAAACAAGTAAATCTTAAACTAAACTTTACACCTTGTATAAGTATTAACTCCAAATGTATTATAGTCTAAAGGTGAAATGTAAAATTATACAACTTATTAGAAGAATACATAATAGAAAATCTCTGTGATTTGGGTTATTTGAAGAATTCTTAGACATGTCTCCAAAAACATGACCCATAAGAGAAAAAAGGGATAAGTTGCACCTAACTGAGATGAAGAATTTTTTCTTACTGAAAAATTACTGTTAGAATGAAGAGATAAGTGACAAACAGAAGAAAATATTTGGAAATTACTTAACCAACAAAGGACTTGTACTGAGAATATGTAAACAACTCTCAAAACTTAACAATATGAAGAAAACAAAATTATGCAAAGGATGTGAGCAGACACTTCACTGAAGACATTGCAAGTACATGAAACAATCACCATGATCTATCAGGAAATGCAAAACAAACCCATAATGAGATACAACTACACATCTATTAAAATAACTAAAATTTAAAATGTTGACAATTCCAAGTTATAGCAATGACACAGGGCAACTGGGGCACTCACTCATTGCCGGTAGAAATGCAGAATGGTAATGCTATTCTGAAATCATACATAAACATATATATACACTTACCATTTGGTCCGATGGGCCCCCTCCTGAGTACCCTAGAGAAAAAAAAACTATATTCATACAAAAGGCTACATAGAAATGTTCAGAGTAGCAGTATTTTTCATTGCCCAAAACTGGAAACAACCAAAATATCCTTGAACAGAAATAGACTGTGGTACATCTAGATAATGGAATATACCTCAGCAATAATAAAAGATAAAAATCTTATGGATACAGCAATAACTTGGACAACTCTTAAAGGTATTGTGCAGTGCGAATGAATCCTGGATCAAGAGATTACATATTATATGAGTTCACTTATACAATGTTGCAATAGTTAATCATGTCAATTTGATTAACTTGAGAGACATTCTTTGAGAGTAGCGAAGCACACTTTAGGTATGCCTGAATGGGTCATACAGCCGTGATTTGGGGACTGCATCGGGTTCCTGGCCCCTTCCTTCCTGGCAGTCTTCACCTGCACCCTGCTCCTCAGATGTCATGAGCTAAGAAGCTTTGCTCCATCACTCCCTTCTGCCGTAATGTTTCTGCCTTGGAACCAGCTAACCATGGACCGAGACCTCTGAACCATGAGTCAAACACACCTTTCTTCCTTTCATTTGCGGGTGTCAGGCGTTTGGGCCCAGCAATGGGAAGCTGATCAATATAATAATGAAAAGATAAAGCTATGGTGATGAAGAGCTCAGTGATGGCTAGAGGATGGGGTGAGAGAAGACTGTGACTGTGGCCTAAGGAAATTTTTTAGTATGATGGAACTTGACTGTGACTAATTGTGGCAGTGGTAACACTAGTCCATTCAGGTATTAAAATTCATAGAACTGCACAGTAAGGACAGGGCAGCCAATGTTACTGTACAATCATTTAAAAATAGACAAAGAGGGATATACCTGGTTTTACAAAGATAAACTTTATGGTCTGATCTACCTTATGATAATTTTCTGTATAAAATGACAGGATTTCTGTTTTTAAAAGCATGTGGCTAATAGCCCCTAACATAACTTCTTTCAGACTCATCCTAAGACATCTGGTAAAAAAAGAAAAATCACAAAACTTACTATTACTCCAAGAACAAGAACAAACGACCACAGCAAGGTAGTCAGAAAGGATTTTTCCATATAAACAAGGGAACTAGGCTGAAAATGAAATTCAAGAACCTCCTATGTTAAACACACCTCAAAATAGGTGGAAAGATCTTTTATCCTTCTGTGTCTTGGTCATGTCTCTGCAAATAAGAAAACTGAAGAGCGATTTCTTTGCTGTGTTGCAGAACTACTCAACAGAGTAGTTTTTTCCACCTCTCATTTCCAGGAAGATACCACCATGCTCAAAACAGCTGCCTAGCAATGGGAAAGCCACCAGGACTGACGCATTGGGCTGGGAAGAGCAAGCTGTAGACACAGGGGACAGGGAGGAAGGACCTAGCAGATGTTCACTTGGTGTTTTCTGGTGTTCTGTACTCACTCTTTTCAGTGTACCAGAGAAGCCTGCAGAGAGGATGAGGGACACCCATCCTATTTTAGGAAAGCTGCACTAGGTTAGTTGGTGTCTAGAAATTGCTCTCCAGTGTGTATCTTGGATCTCAGATCTGTGATAGGGGACCTACAAGGTAGACATGACCGGCACCTCCTGGGCAGATGATGAGGCAAGGTTCAGGATGCTTCATTTGCAGCACTGACTCCCACAGCCAGTAGCCCTGTGATCTAGACAAAGTCTTTTACCCTTTCCATGATTTCAGTTTCTCTTGTATACAAAGTCAATAGCAGTATCTATCTCATAGTGGGTTAATATTAAAGCTAGTAGCAACACATTTCCCTCCACTTTGTACTGTTTCCCCCATTGTGTTTTCTTTTTCCTATCTACTCACCCTTAAATGAGAAGAGATTAAAAGACTGCATGACCAGAGTCATCAACATTTATGTGCTCAGTGCTGCACCAAATTTCCTTGTAATCAATTTACAGAACTTCTTGACAGAAACTATGTAGGCCAGAAGAGAATAGAACAACGTCTTCATGGTGAAGGGAAAAAGAATTGTCAACCTGGAAGTCTGTGACCAGCAAAGATATCTTCAAAATTAACATGAAATATAGACTTTTTCAGACCAACACAGTTAGGAGAATTTATTGCTGAGAGACCTATATGGTCCAAAGAACTTTCTTTAACAAGGAATATTTTTCAGGCAAAAAAAAACTAGTGATACCAGATGGAAATTTGAAATTACAAAGAATTGAAGAATGTTAGGTTGGCAAATATGTGGATAAGTAAATAAGACATTTTTCTTATTTTTAATCTTTTAAAAAGGTAACTTACTGCTTAAAACAAAAATGACAATGTACTGTGGGATTTACAATATGTTGTGGGGCTTACAATATAGCATTAAAGTGTTTGACAGCAATAGTGCATACTGAAAAGGATAAACACAGGGAGTTTACTGTTGTATGAGCCTTGTATTACTTATGAAGTAGTCTAATATTATGTGAAGATAGACTAAGTTGCAGATGTATTTTAGAAACCCTAGAACAACCACAACAAAAATAAGATGAAAGTATATAACTAATATATATTAGAATGATAAAGTATTTTATGGAGATAAAATGAAATAACAAAGAATAATCCAAAGAAAACAAGAAAGAAAAAGAAAAAGGTTAGGTAAGACAGAAAATGGTAGCTTTGACTCTAATCATATAAATAATTACATAAAACATAAATGATATGTAAACACTCCAACTAAAACATTGAGGCTGAATAAAAAGCAAGACCCAAATTCATACTAAGAAAAACAATTTTGAATATAATGACACAGACTAAAATATAAGAATATAAGCATTAAAACCATACCAAGAAAGTGCTAATTAAATAGGTAAGTTGTTATACCATATCAGATAAAGCAGACTTTAAGATAAAGCATATTATCAAACACAAAAAGGGATATTTCAAAATGATGAAAGAATTAGTATGCCAAGTTGTAATGGTTGATATATTGTGTCAACTTGAGAAGTTTAGCAGCTTAACTAAGTAATTCAGCAGTTCTACATCCTTGGGTATAGAGGACATGCCCTAGGGAGGCTGTTTATGCCCCAGGATATTGTAATGGCTGATTTCTTGTGTCAGTCTGAGAATTTTAGAAGTGTAACTAAGTGACTGAGCAGGGGGCCGGGTGCTCACTGTGAACATCCTCAGCCTGTGCAAGAGGAAGGCAGAGAGACGATGTGAGTGCTACATTCACCCCAGGGTGGGGAGCCTATTAACAATATAAGGGAGGAAAAGAGGATTGTTCCCCATGTTTTGTATGTGTGCTCTTGTGGCTTTTGCTGACTTTTGCCACCTTGAAGTGTTGCCCCTGTGACACGCCACCCTGTCTTGGAGCCAGCTGATTATGGACTAAAGTCTCCACAAACTATAAGCTAAATAAACCTTTCCTCCTTTAGCTTTGAGTGTTAGGTATTTTGTCTCAGCAACAAGAGAAAAGTAACTAAGATACAAGTTCATACAATAATCCTAAATGTATACCTATCTAATAACAGGGTTTCAAAATATATAAAATAAAAATGACTGAAAGGGAAGGAGAGCTAGGCATTATAATTACAAACTCAGAAAGGAAAACCAAAAACCTAAGTTATTAGAATGCTAAGGTTCAATGAGGCGGATTGAAAAGCTTACATTTCAACAATTTCTATGTATAGTATCAGCAACCAATTATAAAATGTAACTAAAAAGAAAATTCTACTCATAAGAACAACCAAAATGTTTTGCCTTCCAGGAAAATCATTGTTATGGTTTGCATATGCACATGCCCCCAAATCCTCATGCAGTCATGGGGCGGGCTTCTAGAGTTTATGATTGATTCGTGGTCCAATGTTGGAATTATGGATGTGAGTCCTACACCTGCCCTGAGTAGATAGTTTTCATACAGTGTAAGGGAGGGAAAGAAGCTGCCTGCTGCCCCTCCTCCCTTTTGTTTTGTTGCTTTTGCTATCTTTCACTGCCATGAACAGTTGCCTTCTGCCATGTGCCACTCTACCTGGGAGCTACCCAAATGTGGACTGAAACCTCCACAAACTGTGTGGTAAAAAAATCTGTCCTTCCTGGTTTCTGGGTGTCAGGTACTTTGTTTTAGCAATGAGAGGAAAGTAACCAAGACAATCATAAAGTCTTCAATGAAAATAATAAAAATGCTTCCTGAGAAATGTTTAAGTGACTATGAATAGTCACTAAAAGATGATCCTTACTATCTCCTTTCAAACTTGGTTCAAGTCTAAACCTTGAATCCTTATAAAACTATATGGAGTCTCATAACTTTCCAACTTCCTGCAGGAAATTTCTAGTATTTAAAAAGATATGCAGAACTTATTCATTAAGTAACATATCATCCAGAAAACTTACCAGCACATAGTAAGATGCCAAATAATATTGGATATATAGACATGTGGATGGGTAGATGAAGGAAAAAAAAGATGGACCTCTGAACAACTTATCAAACTAAGTCCATCTCTCTTAGGATTGGCTCATGCTCAAAACAAATGCTGTGAGCTTTAAGCACAAGGAAAGTTGAACTGATAAATTGCAGCCTACACTTGATTCAAAGTCATTTCTCGTATCAACCCAAGTGCTGTCCTGCAAGCATAGGTAGAGATTTTTTTCCCCTGTTGCACAGAGATATGTGTATTGCATTGAGGCCTTGTTTTTGTGACTCTGAACTCTTCTATACCTTATCAGAAGACAGGCCATGGCCATGGTCTTTGGTGATTCATACTTTTTCAAGTTCAACTAGGGACATTTTGTATTTGGGCATGAATATAACCTGACTGTAGGAGTCATACTCCTGAGCTCCTCTTAAAATATCTTGAAAAACTTGTATGGGATGGGAGGAAGATTTGCAAAAACTTCCACCAGTTATTCAAAATTATATATATTGTTACCAGATGCTGAGAAGATAGCAAGAAAAATTCCTAATCTCCTGGGTTTTCCATTCAAGTACAGGGAAATACACAACTCACAAATAAATAAATGAATAAAACACATAGTGATACGAATTGCATAACCACTAACAAAGTAATGAAATCTAATTAGAGATTTGATTTAGCAACATATTTTCTTCCCTAATGTAGCTTCAAGCTTGTGTCTATGATGAGTGACTTTTTTCTTCTATTGTCTTTCCTTCTGATTTCTGGAAAAGTTAGTGTATTAAGCACTTTCAGTTGCAAGATGAAATACCGGGCATGCACAACTTAAAGGAGGAAACATTTATTTTGGCTCAAGACTTCAGAACTTCAGTTCATGGTAGGCCAGCACCAATGCTCAGGCCTATGTGGAACAGAAACATCGTGGCAGAGGGCATGGAGGAAGAAAGCTTTTCACTTCATGACAGCTGAGATATCAGGTGAGCAGCAGCACCAGAGAAAGGGGCTGAGGGATAAATACAATCCACAAGGTCATGTCCCCAAAACCCACGCCTTCCATCTAGGGCCCGCCACTTGTTTCTGTCACCTCCCAATAATGCCGTCAAATTACAATCTCATTATCCACTAATGAAATAGGAGCTTTGGTAATCCAGTCATCTCTAGAAATACAAACACACCCAAAAGCATGCTTTACTAATCTCCTAGAAATTTCTCAATCCAATCAATTTGACAATCACAATTATCTATCGTATTAACTGCTACTAAACTTTGTTTATAAAGAGACCCCTATTTGGGAGTCAACTCACACTATCACTTGTCTTCCTTGTGTGTCTCATTCAGTGACTCTCAAAACATGCCAAAGCATTCTGGAGCAATGTGCCATTCCTATTTCAATACGAAGATGTACATGAGATTCAAAAGTGGGAAATAGGAAGACTGCTTCCAGCTCCCCTGGTGCGTTGCTGTTCATTCAATCTTGGCACTACCCTGAGAATTGGTGAGCTGGACGGGTGGACTCCAGTGCACTGTTTTAGCTCTCCAGAATACCTCACTACAATTTCCAGCAACCTCAAACTAACATGGCAATACTGATTTTATCTAAAGGGAATTACTCTTAATAACATTTTCTTCTAAATCACACTGGAAGATGCTGTCTTATTTAACCAAATGGTGCTGATTAAAAGGTTGAAATGAATGCTAAGTGAGCTGCTTTGTTTACTGGTGGAAACAATTACTTCTTTAGCGCTAGGCTTCCATCTCTGTAAATTAATGCTCTTTTCCCTGTGCTTCATTGACGGCTGGCAGATTATGCAAATATTTTCCTGTAAGAAATTAAATAATGGTCTGCACACTTTTTATAATAAGAGACTATAAATAATGGCAAGTTACATTTTGATTCAAAATATTGGCCTCAATCTAGGTCACCTAAATTCAAATGTTTAACCTTTAAAATCAACTCTATGAAATCAAGTTATATTTGTAAGTACATGATTTTTCTGGAGAAATTAAGTCATTCTGGTATAACCTTTAAAAGGACAGTGACTTTAGGTCATTCTAGAAACCTCTCATTTCACAGTCACCTTCCTCTCTACTACCAGTACCACCACCATTAAGAGAGAACCATTTTCGTCCTGATACCATAAACAGGAATTTATCAATTCACATGGCCTTCCACAATATTATTTCACAATAAGGGTGTTTGTATGTGAATACAGTTTAAAAGCCAGACCTCAGCAGTGTGTGACTATTACAGAACAATAAAAAAAATCAGTGAAAACCAAATGACTCAAAGTAGTCCACAATTAACCCAAAATCTTGCTTGTACCCTTTTCCCCACAAAGAGCAGGCATTTTTAAATGCAAATTTTTCAATACTCTAATTGCTTCAAGAGCATTTCTGATTAGCAATCTTAGTAAGGTGCTAGTGCCTTTTCATCCCAATTCCCAGGGTTTTGTATTATGTGTCAGTATGACTCAAGAGAAGGCCCAAACCTTGGTCCCACCAGACAGATGCAACCTAAGAGTGTAAACCAGTGGTTCTGAGCTCTGGGTCACCCTGTCTCACTTGACCCCTGTCTGCCCAAAGGAGGAAGGCAGCTCGATAGGCTCAGCAGTGAGGGAATGAAGTGCATCGATTGCTCATGATTATTAGCTGGAGTGGGACGAGCCTCCTCCTTCTTATGCAGATTAGCATAGCTCTCAGTCCCAGCATATTGTGCAGATGCGGGCTAGCAGCTGCTCCTACAGATGGCAAGTACACAGCTCCATTAGGATGGATCTATTGTCTCCTCCTGGCTCACGGAGAGCTGGGCAGGCTCGGCAAAAAGAAATTGTTTCACGGTGAGATGTAAAGGCACACACACACTCTTAAAACTCTGTACCCAGGAGACTCTTTACACAGCAGGGCTGACAGCACTCAAATTAGAAATCTACCCTAAATAAGGACTTTCGTATGTCACAATTAAGCGTGTGTATTTTTTAAAGCAGATTAACCATTAAATTTGAGTAGCATAATTCAAATTTTGCAATGCCACATTATTAAATATTCAGATTAAAAACAAATCCTAAGAGATTCATTCAAAAATTTCTACTATGTTCAGCTCTTCTGGGACCTTGTATTTTGTTAGCTCCTTTTAAAGATGCAAGTCAATTTTCCATAACATCAAAATGAGATAAGAAACTGAGCTCCCCCATTAAAATGTTTGCTTTAGAACAGTTTATCCTTCTAGAGCTATTAATAATTATAAAGAACATAAAAGCAATTAATTCAAGTTAATCTGGAGTAAAAAGTATGTACATAAGAATCCTTTTAAAGTAAATAGCTTTTAAACCAGTAGTACCTAATGTGTATAACATTGGAGGTGGTATAAAATATTTTGATTGCTAACTAGTTAAAGACATTGAATTGTGTAAAGGGTAGGTTTGATTTCATTTTATTTTAATTTATGTTTGTCTAGTTTGTTTAACCAAACAAGTTTAACCATAGAAATTATTCCTGGTCAAGAGAGAGTCTAAAGGAAATGAAACTTTTAGAGGAATGGGAGAAAACTACCAGGATGTTACAAGGAGTAGAATTTAAACTTCTCATCAAAATAAACACACAATGTTAAGTATAGTCAAAAAAAGCTTAGAAGATTCAAGCTTGGAGTCAAATGACTGCTCAATAGAGAGTAAAGTAGTAACCTCCTCAGTTCTCACACTGCTTACTGTGGACAGTCAAACAAAATAATGGGAAGGCATATCAAAGGCTATCTACTATAGAATCAGAGTTAATGTAGTATAAACTAAGGAAAAAGAAGAAAGGGGGAAATGTAAATGTAGAGTCACGTTTTCCAAACTTCTTTACTATTACTCATATAAAGAAATAGAGCTTCCATCATAACCCAGCCCACAAACGTGCATGTATGAGCAAGGTTTACGAAACTTACCCTTTTAACTGGTGATACAGTTCCATGCTTTCCTATTTTATTTTATTTCTATTTTCTCCTGCTATCCATGGCATTAAATGTATTTCACAACTATTTTCATGACTCATGGTTCAAATAGAATGTGGCTATGTAGCTAATATTGAAAAGGACAGATTGTGTGAATGTTAACATCGATGTGAAAGGCAACATGTACTCTGCTCTGAAAGGCCAGTCTCAGACAAAACTGATACTTTCCGGGGTTGTGCAGGGAGGCAGAATCACAAAGAACTCACCTCTTTGTCCATAATGAATCACAGAATAAATGGGCAGAAAGAAGTACCAGGACTAAATCGGACATGTTTCAAGATGGTCCTGGGGAAAAATGTGGCCCTCGAAGTCATGCTCAGTGTCTGTAAATTCGAAAATAACCTAAAGCAGATGCCCCCTAGGAGATGTATTAAGTTCTGAAAAAGATATGTAAGGCAAAGGAGAATTTGGAAGGTGAAACACAAGGCTGAAAATAGATTTCTCTTCTGAAAAAGATCGAAGCCTTGCAGAAGGGCAGCCCAAGTATAACCAAGATCTATGAAATCACAAAGCTTCCAGAGACACCCAACCACCACGCATAAGAGAATAAAGCAGGCATAAACTCTGTGATTGCTTTAATCAGGAATTCAGCAGCACAGTGAGAGCATGCAATTACAAAACAGTTTAAGATAGATTGAAATGATGATTCTTTAAAGTGAATGTTTTTGTCAGTTCATTAAAATTGACCCTGAAGTTCAGCTTGTCCTGTAAATCCATTTCCATTCAACACATATTTTTTTTGGTAGAAGCCCTCAGGGTCCATGAACTTGCTGCATTCTACTTACTGCTGAATCCAGAGTACATTCATTGTACAGTGTGTTACACTGAGTAGGCAGTCAGTACAGAGCTAAAGGATGCATGTGTCAGCCCATAAAATAGTGTACATGGAAGAACAGACATGCAATTGAGTAATTACATCACATCACAAGAATTTTAAAACTTCAACCATATATACTATAGGATTAGTAGAGAAAGTTTTACTGGGGAGTCAGGAGCTCCCAAACACTTTTGAGATAGTTTTGAAAGATGAATAACAGAAGGATGGACATTCCAAAGGAAAACACAACAGAAGGCACAGGGGTGTGAAACAGCATCCCAACTGCAATAGGTATTTCTTAAGCAGAAAATAAACATCTCACACCGGAGAGGCTTGGAGTTGGAAGTAGGGAAGGGATAGACACCCAGTTAGAAAAGAAAGCCAAGGTCAAGTGATAGGGTCTTGACTATGTCATGCCTAAGAGGAGCCTGAACTCATGAACACCACGTGACAGTGTTTTCAGTGGATGGGAGACATACTCAAATGTGATTCAGATTCTCTGGATTATGTACGCAGAGCCCGCTAAGTTATTTACTATAAGCCTTTAAAATTGCCCTGCTGTCCTTTCTGGCAATTGTCAGCCCTTGGTACCAGCTTCTCTAGTCTGTTGTCTGATCTTTTGGAGAACATCATCAAAGCTAAGAACACTCATTCCCCTGCCAGGTAAGTCAGGACATCCTTTCTGAACCTTGAATTCCAGAGTCTGTGCAGGATCTCTGTGTGTCCAAGATCTATAATGTTGTTGGACTTCCCTACAATTCAAGGCTGCTTGAACACAGGCCCTGGACTACAAGCATGTTGATCACTAAGGCAGGTTGAAAACTCCTCCTAGTTTCAATTCACAGAAGAGTTTTCAGTGTCCATAGGACATTTGTCATGATTTGTTCAATCCAGCAACTCTTATTCCTGACTTCTCCAGATCTTTCCTGGTGCCTCTGTTCACACACTTTCTGTATCACCCAGAGCCCTTCCCATTCCCTATTTCTATCTATCAAAATTCTTCCTCCCACTTAATCACATCCATTCTTCTTTTATACCTGGATATGAGCAGTTCAATTTCCCCTGAGGGGGTGCACTCCTCGAGGGTAGGAACCAGCAGTTATTTGTCTTTGATCCGCTCCCATCCAAATGCAGATAAGAGAATACATGAGAATAAATGAAACAGCACATGTGAAATCCCTGTGTATGATGCAAATTACTATGAAAGTGATAGTTCTTATAAAATGATTTCCTGTCTCTCTTTTGCACATACACACAGCAAGAAAATTCTTTATTTTTCAGTAGGGTTACCTATCCAGTTATAGCATCCACCCCACAAGCTCACTGGGCACAGCCTCGTGTCCACGTTTCCCTCTGTCATTCTTCCCAAAAGTGCTCTTGCATTTTTTCTTCTTATGCCTTTGTCCTCATCCCAGAATTCTGGCTAACAGCTTGCACCATTCAGAACAGAGCTTTGTACAATCCAAACACACATGTTTGTCCCATGTTTTGGCTTTATGGACAGATGTAATTAGAATCAGCACATTCAAATTCATAACATCTATTTGGGAGCCTCTATTGAAACAGGGTAACAATAAGCTGGGCTGAGCTGTGGCTGTCCCATTGATTGAAGTACATCCTCTTCAGTTTGGCAGTCTCCACCTTGCCCCACTATCTCCTGGGGACCCAACCAAGAGTCACCTGCCATTTATTAATATGTCCCTGCTGTTGATTTCTTACTGTAGAGGTATATTTCTTTGATCTCACATCACTGCCAAAAGTGGAAAAAGAAAAATACACTGGCAAGGCTGTGTGATTTTTCTTACATCAGAACTGTGACATTCATTTATGTTCTTTTATGTGAGTCCTGAACATTCAACATTCTGATCCCTGATATAGAGTGTAGGTGTCAGTGCCAATTGGATCAAGGACACAGGACCACCAGGAATGACATGATATAAAGGATTTATTATGCAACTGAGGGGTATGAGGAGAAAGTTTGCAGAAACAGTGATGAGGCTGAATTCTATTACTGTCAGTGAGGGAATGGCAAACAGGAAGGAAATTTGTACAAGAAGCAGGACTGAGGAAAGCCCAATTAGAACCAGCAGAAGGAACCACGTATGGTGGCACACACCTGTAATCCCCACACCTAGGAAGCTGAGGCAGTAGGATCACCACCAACTGGAGGTCAGCTTATGCTACATCGTGAGTTCAAGGCCAGTCTGAACTATATAGCAAGACCCTGTCTCCAAAAAAAGAAAAAAGCCTCTATCTTTCTCTCTTCACCTCCACTCTTGATGATGCAGGAAGCTGGTGTCCTTCCCAAGGAGTGGCACAGGGCCTCCCAAGCCTCAGAGAAGCTGGAGGGAGACACCTTGAAGCAGCTTAAGGAGCCACAAACTCAGACTTTCACAGCCAGGTGAACCTGCCTGTAGGCAGAGATAATATTTTCATGAGCTGCAGAGAAACTGGGTGGTCTGGAGCCCCCACACTGACTTGCACAGCACAATAGCTGCTGACTCACATCTGCCTCCTAAATTTAGGATAAGTTTCTCTTGTGGCAGACTCTGACCAAGAACCATTCAGAAAACGAAACTCTTGGAAATGAAGGTTCACCTTAGCTAAGTGACTACTACTGTATAGAACCACTACTGGAGACACTGGTACAATTCAGGAATTATCACCTCGAGCACCATCAGTTCTACCACACTTCATCTGAACAAATACATGCAATCTAATAATAGAGGAGTGAGAAGACACAGCCTCAAGAATATATGGATATCCTGTAACTGTCATATCTCACCACTGAGACTCAGCACAGTACCTCGTACAGAGTTAGTGTTTTATGTTTCAGTGAATCAGGTCAGCTAGTCCTGGCTACCTACTATGAAACAAATGTAAATTAATATTCCTCATAGGTAAAAGAATAACAACATCATAAAACTTCTTTTGGTTCTATGAATATTGTTTCATGTTAGCTTTACTTTTGACCAATAAAGATGTTTTTGTATCCAGTATATCTCTAGAACTCACGTTTTCAACTTTAAACATAAAGATAATCTTGACATCATATAGCACGTTCTGATCAAGAAATAAGTCCTTAATTAAGTAAAGTACTTGCATTAAGAATAGAGATATAAGCAAAATACCAATTAATAAATATATCATGGAGATTAACTGTAGTTAGGTATTTCATCTAACTGAACATCATCTATAGAAAATGAAAAAAGATTAACAAAATGAACCAGGAAGTTAGACTCTCATTTCTTCAAATAATCAAGTCTTCTTATTTTTATGAGAAATGCTGAAAAAGAAATCAAATGTGAAAATAAATAGGTTTCCATGATGTCATCTAGAATTTTATTGTTGTTGACTAAAAGAGACTTCCTCACCAGTTCTCAATTTTACAAAGCCTAACCCCTAGAATAAATCCCTCATTCAAAATCACTTTTAATGGATCCGCTTCCTGACATAGATATGCAGGACCAGGGACTCAAAGTCAAATGCATCAGGAGGTAGAAAAACCCCTTCCACTTACTTGAGTTAACATACCTAATTATTTAGAAGCATCCCCATGCTAAAGATTGATAATTAGGAGCTTTCAGAATTTTTATCACTGTCACTAATGACATATTCCTAATTTAACTTGAGTATATACTTTCAGTAAAATTTAATCAGAAATTTTCTAGTAAGCATTATGATGAATATTAAAAATTAAAACATGCATTGTATTAATAACATTCAGCTCAGAAATATACACATTTTTAGGGGCTGGGGATATAGCTCAGTGGAATAAGCGCTTGCCTAGCAAGCTCAGGGTCCTGAGTTCGATCCCCAGTACCACAAAAAGAAAAAAAAAAAAAAGAAATATACACATTTTTAAAGACTCATACTCCTTTATTTGTCTTTCAAGGAAAAGTATTATGTCCTCAGTCCTGGAACAGATTTCAAATCAGAATGCATATTTCTTGAGCCCTATTTCCTCAAAATGTATAAATCTAGAACTTTTCAGAAAAGCCTTTTCTCTATCCAGAAGCAGCTAAGAAGAAACCTCATTATTTTCCAGAACCCCAAGGGATCCTGCTGTTCCCATTTAACACATTGTACCAGCAAGTTTCATGTGGCCCCAAGCCACACAGAAGTTATGGAGTTTAATATGCCCACTCTCTCCCTTTAGTTAAATTTGAAGAATAATTTATCAGGGTAATCATGTTTAAACATCACACACTTTGCATACTGAATTATTTATTGAATAAATTAATGAACTTTTCCACCAAAACAATGTACCCATACATACATATTGAAAACCTACTTCATATTGCTTTTAAAATCTATTCTAGGCCTGTTATAAAAGATTCTCAAGTATTATTTATTATTCTGGATTAAAAAAACATTAATGAGTGTTTATACTCTGAAATAAATCCAATTTTCCAATATGCTACAGCTGGAAAAGATTGTAGCAGAAACACAAAAGTTTAAATTTCCCAAATTTACAAGTCCTGGGTAAGAAATTGAAAAGGAGTGAGAGAGTTCTTCAGTTTGGGAAATGGAGGTGAGAATAAACCGTTATGGAGTGATTGGTGCCAAATGGTGACTATTACCTGTGCTGTTAAACTCACGTTTGCTGATGGCTTTTTCTCAAATTCGATGTGCTATTTCGGGGATAAATGAGATTAACATGTGTACCTACATGTAGGAACATGTGCAGCTGTTTAAAAAACATAGATTAGGTGAGAGACAGTCCTGGAGCAATGCTATTTGGGCATTTTTAGTGCTTGCCAGCAAATAGCTCACCAACTGCTGTGGTTTTTAGGCAGTACAGTGACTTGGGTTCCAGAAGTCACATCCTTCTCTACAGCAGTGACATCAAGTACGTGAACAGAGATGTTAACGCAAAATGTTGTGTGTGTGAAATGAAGGAGCAATGGAAATTCCATTAATATGGTCTCTCTTGTTCTCTCTCTATATATCTTTTGTCTCTCTCCCATATGTGCATGCACACACACATGCACATGCACACGCACACACCACATATGGCCCTTGGGCAGGATGTCCTGTAATGGAGCTCTAACATCATGCCTCACTTGGTGGCTGCTTTGAGAAGGCAGATGCACAGTTTCCCTCATCTTTGCTCTGTGACAGTTTCTATGTCACGTATGCCATCATATGTATGACATCCTCCTTAATAACCCAGGGAGGGCTTGGGTCAGAGGTTCCCTTAAATGACTGACAGCCAGGGAGGCACCATACCTGCAACAGAACCATCAGCTGGAGTGAGAAGACAAAGCTCCATGGGGAATTCCTTTGCCTCCCAACAAGGAACCTTCACTCAGCATGACCCATCTTGGAGGAAGTTTCAGACAAGGTCCTTTCTTTTCCACTTCAAATCCTGCCTTGAAACAAGCTCTCTCGGCCACCTGCAACTGCTGTAGATCAATTTCCAAACAGAAATCACTATACAAAATATGCACAAGCCAAGATGGGTAAGCAGATGACAAGCTGCCCTGCCTCCTGTCATGTGGGGTCTCCTTGGGCTTCTCCCACAAAGCTCCAGGAGCTTAAAGGAGGACTCACACTCACAGAATCGTGAGATGGGGAGGTGACCTTGGGGAAGTATCCAAGCCTGTGTCTGGCGTTACCCCCCAGCTCACCTCCTCTTGCTCTCTTTGCATACTGAGTCATTATTTCAGTGCCAATCACCACCCCACTCTCTGTGTTTCCCCTTAACTCTTAATTGTATGTTCATTTGGTATCTATTCTTTCTTTTTGGTCTTAGTAGACAGAGATTTTCTGACTCAGACCTGTAATCCTTTAGTCTCTTCTCCCAGCCCCTTGCTTAGTCAACACATCTAAATTCTGCATTTCCAGTTAAAACTCAGCGGAGTGTGTGCTGGCCCAGGTTCTGGAATAGATTGTGAGTGTTAAAGCTCTCTCCGCATTCCATGAGCCATCTTAAATCTCATCATTGCAAAAGGAACGATGAGTCGGTTGATGGAGAGAAAGGATTGGTCTGCAGAAGTGAACCCACATAGGGCCAGAACTAAAGAGTCTTTCTGTCATATGCTGACTCTACTGTGTTTGATGGCCTACACGTCCCACCGAAGGCATCAGGACGGTTCCATACCGATAGAGAGGTGTCAGAATGAAGCAGATGGGTGCGATGGTGATGAGAGCCAATGGGTAAGAAGACTTGCTGAAAATTACAATGAGAAATCTTTCCTCTCTGTATTTTTGGAGCTGGTAGAAAGAAGGGAAGAAATGCACATAAGACCTACTGTGCTAAGTGAAATAAGCCAGGCACAAAGGCCACATGCTGCATGGTACATTTATGTGCAATATTTAGAGGAGGCAAATCCATGGATACAGGCACCAGTTAGTGGCTGGCTGGGCACACAGGGTGGGGCAGGGGATGGATGAAGGTGGTTGTGATGGGTAAAGGCTTCCTTCTAAAGTGATGAAACTGTTCTGAAACTACATAGTGGAGATGGTCATATGATATGAATTTATTAAACATAACTTATGGTGAATTTTATATTGCATGTAGTTTACCACAATTTTTTAAAGGATATGTTGGCAGTTATTAGGAGAGGGAAAATTCTCAGGTTCTTCTACTTATAGGATTTTATGCAAGGGAGAAGGGCCTTCCTAGGCCCCTTGGCATTTATGCCACAAGTATATGCTTCCTTAGGTAAAAGAGTGATGAACACAGACTAAATTCTAGTTCTGCCCCTCTATGTATGTGAGGCTCAGCATCATTCCTAGAGTGATAACAGCATGAGTGGTTGTATCCAGAACCCTCCATACATGTTCTTTTGCAGCCCTCACAAGCCTACACAGCAGAAGCCATTCCCTCCTCTGATTACTAGGTGCAAAGCATGAAACTTTAGGGGCTGAGTGTCTTGCTAAATAGTCCAGGCTGACCTTAAGCTTACTATGTAGCCCCAACTGGCCTCAAATTCAGTGATCCTCCTGCCTCAGCCTTCCAACTGCTGAGATTGCAGGCATGTGCTAGGAGCCTGAAACCTAAAAGAGTTGACTAAATTGCTGAAAAAGGCAGAAGCAAACAGTTAAGATCCTAGAACTCTAGCTTCTCCGTGTCTAAAATGAAGGATCGTGACTATTCTGAAGATTGTCACTAGGATTAGAGAAGGGCAAGGGAACGTCACTAACATGGGTGAACAAGGCAGCACCACATGAGGTGCAAGAATTCTGGTGAGGAGGGAGGTTCCGTGGCCAGTTAGCAATGCGGTCATGAGTGGGATCTCAGCTGACCAGCTTTCAGCCTAACGCCCGTCTGTGCCTACACTATGTTTAGAACACACCTATGATAATGAACTGACTATCAGTCAACACAAAAACTAAGCAGAGCATCAGGAATGAATGCAGTGGAGGTCGGGGAAGAAACAGCCACCTTAGTTGGGGTTTGTGGGGACAGGACTCCAAACAATAGTGGGAGCGCAGCAGACTCTTCTCTGGTCCTGGCAGTGTTGCTCACTTCTAGAGTTCTGGAGAAATAATGGCCTCTGGTGGCCCAGATGCCCCATAGTAGGGCAGAGCCTGCTAACTATGGTAATGATAATGATGACGAGCACCTCCCTTGTGCTCCAGGGAGGCATCAGACAGAGTGTGTCACGTGTTTTCTCAAATACCTACAAATAAATATGAAGTGAATACCACGGCCCCGTTCACTGATGATAAAAATCAGACCTCAGGATCACACAGCTAAGTAAAGTACAGAGCTGGGATTCAAACCTAGGCCTGCGTGCGTACAAAGTCCTAGATCTTAACAATTATGTTACTTCCCATGAGGGAGATTACTAGCTGTCTATTAGTTGTCATAGCTACTTCTGGTATTGTTAGAAGTGGATGCAATAAACGTCAGTATCTCTACACGTACTCCTAACATTTGCCAAGGAGAAAAAAGTAAAAGGAAGGAAGCTACATCTAGCCCTGGCAGAATACAAAGCAAAAAGTTTTGGGATACAAGGACCTGCTCAATGCAGCCCATCACCAAAAGCAAATAACTGATGCCCATCTCAGTCCCAAAGGTGCGAATGGGGATTAGGGCCTTCTCCCTTGCAGACAGATGCTCTGGTACCTGCTTAATGCCAAAGTGTAAGCTTTTGAGTCTTCTTAGACACGTTTTCTAGGTGGCCCTGGTTCCAACAAGCTAGAGAGAGAACTTCTTCCACTCATAGAACTTAGACATACTCTTCATATAACTGTAAGACTAAAGGTATAATGGGCTGCACGAGGGATAGGGTTCTTAAAAGCTGCATGGATCATTCTTAGTATCCAGTACACGGAGTAAATTCCACAGATTCTCCTTGCAAGTCTCATATCAATGACGTACAGCAGAGAGAACATCCAAGCTTTCTCACCAGATTCACTATTTTGTCAACACACCAGCAGCAGCTTGTCTATGAACACTGCTATAAGAAAAGCATGTGTGATCAAATGTCGTCTAGATCAGCCAGAATACATCACTGGACTTGCTTATGTGAGAATTATATAACACCACAGATATGTGGGTGATGCAGCTAACTGATGAGTATACTGACACATTTTATGGATTCCAAGATGTATTCCTGTTGTTACTGTTGTTGTTTCACATGAAATCCAGATGTGTTCCACCGTCACCACCCATCAGGTGATAGTGCTGCCCAAGTTGGCATTGTCTACTCACATGGGAACATCACAAGTTCCAGCATTAAAACTTGCAGAAATGCTGAGTGTGGTAGCATGTGCTTATAATCCCAACACTTAGAAGGCTGAGGCAGGAGAATCACTGTGAGCTCAAGGCCAGCCTGGGCTACATAGTGAGTTGAAGGCCAGCCTGAACTACATAGTGAGACCTTGTCCCAAAACAACAACAAAAAATGCAGAATTGATGTCAGTGACAAGGAAGAAATGTCAAGATAACAGTGAAGTCATTCTTTAAAAATTGTTATATCACCAATGCTATTGATGGTCCAGAAGAAAATATTATGTAGAAAAATATGGTTGTACACAGCTCTGAGCTGAATAGTAATTCTTCAGAGTTGGAATCCAGCAAGGAACTTTTAAGAATACCTTAACCAACGTGTTTTTATTACATTATATCTATGTGTATATATAGTAGTCATGCTTTTTATTTTTTATTTTTTATTTTTTTTGCGGTACTGGGGATCGAACTCAGGACCCTGCGCTTGCTAGGCAAGCGCTTATTCCACTGAGCTATATCCCCAGCCCCGTGCTTTTTAAAAACTTAAGAATCACCTAAGATCAGCTCTTTATAGAACTATTGTATAGAAGAAACAAGTTATCACTTAAAACTAGACAGCACCTCGACATACTGTAAGTGACAGCATTTCTCCTTTCTTTATACAAAATAAGTGTACATCTTGAATGAGAAACCTCTTAGAATCCATGGAATGAAGTTTAAGTAACAAATATACCACGATGCAATGAGTTGCCAGAAATAAAATAACCAAAACCTTAATTACTAAAAGATAAAAATAAAATTTTTCCTCACTCTAAAAATATCAGAATTTATCTGATATTTTTATCTGAGAAAATAACATAGCTGGAAAAGGTATTATGAAATGAATTGTCTTTTCTCAAACTCTAAACTTTTAATGCTGAGGAATTAAGAATAGTCTTACAATCCTCAAAAAAGAAAAACAATATTACAAAGCATTAAGCATTTATACTTAAACAGAAACTGTGCCTTTTCCTATTTCTTTGATTTTTTCATTTATAAAACAGAGATTCAACCCACCTATGTCACTGAGTTGTTATGAGAATTGAACGGGTGACACACATAAAATGCTTAATAAAAAGATCCATATGGTAGGAACTAAATAATTTGTAAATGTGCTATTCTGATCACTATCTTTACGAATCTTTTACATTCTGGCTCTTAGCAAATATTTGTTGAGTAAAAAGTTGAAAAACAAAAGGCTCAAGTCTCATATTTCCATCATTTAAAAAATTTCATTTCTAGAAGTAAATTATTTAAAAGTGTGATTTTGAAACATATATTATACTTTCCTCATAGACTTAAAAAGAAACAGTTTTCCAAGGATTTAAGCAGGAACAGAGACAAAACAAGTAATATCAGCACTTTGACACCATAGCCCTAACAGCCCTAATGGTTCAGTGCAATTACTGAAAAGACACAGCCTGAGAGATTTTCTTGGTATTGGGGTGCAGGGGGATTAGAGTCAAGGGGAGGAAACTGCAGTTAGTTAAGATCTACAGCTGAATTTCAATTTGTAAAGAAGAAGATTCTGTCCCCCTGGACACACACACACACACACACACACACACACACACACACAGTGTTTTCTTTTAGATCCTGAAAATGTTTAGTCAAATGGGTCTTAAATGTCAGCCCTCTGGTGGGGAAGGGAAAGGGCACCACACAGATCTTTCCTCTGTTTGGTTCAGCAAAATGTGTAAGAGGCTCAAAATAAGGAATAATACAGCTGTACTCCTCCCTTCTCCAAAAAAGTTTTTTAATCTTTGCCTCACATTAAAATATGAGACATCCCAAGAGATTGCTGTGGATTTTAGAACCTTACAACCAAGTTTTTAAAAAATCCTTACAAAAAAGTATATTTGGTACACGCACTTTTTGCAAATATTCTACATTTACATTTCAAACATGCCTTTAAAAAAGATCTACCAGGCCCTAAATCACGGATAGAAACCCATAGCTTCTTAAGGAGGCAGCAAGGTCAAGTGAAGGGCAGTGGGCAGGAAGTCTGGAAACGTGGATCTCCTTCCAGCCCTGCCCCAAGCCAGTTGGGTGGCCCTAACCCAGTCTCTTGACCTGTCTGGATCTCAGTTTCTTCATTTGAATTTAAGGAGCTCTAAGTCCTTTCAAACACTAACAACCTTTGACTATAATGTAGATTTTTGCCCGAGGTGACCTTAATGTTGATAACAAGTGTAGAGAACAGTATTTATGATTCCTATCATGTCACTGTCTTAACTGACACTCTGCTTTCCCTCTTTTTAGACTTCAAAACATACTACAGCCTCTTATTAGCGTGCCTGTGAGTAAGCACACACACACGCGCGCACACACATACACATACACACACACACGCATGCACGCAGCACACACACACGCACGCGCGCACACACACACACGCACACATACATATCAAAGAATAAATAATAAACAATCATGCTGTGAGAAATACAGACATTCCTTGTAACAAGTTGGGCATAGTCATGTTTTCTGTGCTAATTATGAAACAGCAAAGGGAGAAACCTCATGTCCCTCGTCTGCTGGGCCAACATTACCTTTCCTTGAAAGGTCAGTATGGTTTTCATGCTAAACCTTTCCCCTCCAGCCTGTGCTGACCAGACGACTGTGACCCCCTTATGCTCCTCAACAGCATAACCCCAAAGAAAAGGTGCATTTTAATTCTTAGCCTGAAACACAGCCCATTTAGAAGGACACTAGTCACTGGGGTATTGTTAGTGCCTTGAAATGGCCAAGAGGGATTGCTGACTCTGCGAATATCACTAGAAAGGCAGGAATTCTATTTGAATTACTAACGTAACAGATGTTTGCTAGGATCCACCGTGCAGTCTGCATACAGTTATGCTAATTTGGCAGCAGCTCTTTTCCAGTTAGCTCTGAGCCATTAGAGCACGCAGCTAGTAGGTCCTTCTGTCTAACTAATAATTGCCTATTATTGATATTAATTAACATTTTTTGCACCTTTCCTCAGTTTTGACCTAGTATCTGTTGGTAGTCTAATCACCGTGGCCTATTAAAAGTCAAAATACAGGGGCCTAATAGTAGTCATGAGCCATTTATCAAAAAGCAAACAAGGCCAATTAAACAGGCAGCCAGACAGTTGTCTTGATTTGCCGCTGACTGTTTCTTGATCACCATTATAAATTGCTAATAGGGCAGAAAGCGCTAAGCGGGGAGCATCTGTGGGGGGCTGGTTATTGCTCACTCCCCGCCTGGTGACAGGTGAGAGGGAAGCTAGTGATGGTCTTATTGATGCGCACTGCCCATCAGTCGGTAGTTATTGTTAAAGTTCATGATGCTACAGCTGATCCCATCCTGCTGAGAGTCAATCAAATTAATTAAAGCTAGAAATTCTTCTCTATTATTTTAGAACATGGGTACAGAAAGAAGTCCTGTGATTTAGATCCAAAGGCAATGAAGAAAAAAAATCTTCATGTAGTACAGTGTGGAAAAAAAAATCAGATATTGCTTCTTCCATTATTTATAATAAGGGCTGCGGCTAAAGGTTTTTATAGGCACAGATCAAGAGATCATAATAGAAGCATATTGACAGATTTTTTTTCTGCAATACTCCAAGGGACTGGCTGTAGCAGGAAAATATATCAAAACCTTATCATCAGAGCTGAGATCTTCTGTGAAAAATCAATAAAGAGTTATACATGGTTTGAGTTTAAACAGTTCTCTGTAGTCATTTAAACATAGTGCATCTGTACAGCTTTTTACCTCTGGAGACCAAGGTAACCTAGCAACTGCAGGGCTTAAACCGATTAACTACAAATGAAGTACTGTACGCCTATCAAAGCAATTGTTCATCGTTGCCTTTGTTGCAGAGACTAAGCTAATTGAACATGATACAGTATGAAGATAATTAACACCCATGAGTTTGTTAATTGCCTGTTAGCATTACAACACAGTCTCTTGGTTTCTTTTTAACTGTCTCCTTTGTAGCCTCTTACTTCCCTTAAAATGGTTCAGGACCTGTTTAACTGGCAATGATATCTTGGAGTTTATTAACCCTTTTCAAATTGGCTTTAAAAAACAAAAAAGCTCTGTTTTAATGAAGCATATTGCATGTGCTTGTTAAATGCAAGCTCCCATTTTGTTTATTTTCCCAAGATTAGGAATTTGTTTTACAGATACTGTACAAACTATGTTTATTTTTCGTGCTAATTTATTTCAACCAATTTAGCCATTGTAAATGCTCTCAGAGAAAAAAAAGAAAATGGCTTTAGTGGTTCCCTTTATTACTCAGCTGCTCTGCTTTGGAGAGTGAGTGATAAATGTCTTTGAGGGTTGGAATATTAATTGAAGGCAGCATCTGGTCAGCAGCTGACCAGCTCTGGTTGTCCTGCTCCCACCAAGCAGGCCAGAGAGAACCTTCACTGCTACTGTTTGCCAGGCTGGCGTGTTCCCTCAGAGCTGTGGACTAAATGAACCCCCATTTTATCTCTGCTGGATCACTGCATGGATGCCAGAAAATCAATTGGGCAGGAAAATCTGTTAATCTAAAGTGAATTCAATCTGAGGAATCATTTAAAATAAAAATTTCAATCATTATCTTTTCGGAAAAGCACTTTTCCCCCGCAAGTCTGTGCATGTCATGAAAACACCTCGAAAGGCCCCATCACAAGAGTAATTCAAAGTCAATGGAACTGTCTAGCAAAGAACAATTTGCTTTGGGGGCGGGGAGCAGGGAAATAGGGTGGCTGATTACAAGCTTAAGAGGAAATGGAAAACCCCAAGTCTGTGTGGCCAGAAACAATTAAAGGCCTCTGACCCAAGACATGTGTCGGACACCAAAGACGGACTATTCTCCTGTTGAGAGGAGACACCTTGGCCCTGTCACAGTTGTTTAACTTGGATTTTCCTAGATGGTCCTCTGTGTTTGTCATTACTGCGTTGTAGTTAATACTTGCTGGTAAGACAGTCCCGGGGGGGGCCACTTCTAGTGCCCAATTACAAGTTCTATCATCAATCATAAGTATTATTTATTCAATGAAATGAATTGCTAATTAATAACTGATGAGCATTATGGCCTTGAAGACTATAACACTATTAATTATGGTTGGCATGAAAGGGGTCTACCTGGCACATTTTCACCACAATTAGCCCCAGAAGCTTTCCTGCAATATGTCTATTAAGATAACCCAAGAAAAGCCTGCACTTCCTTGCTCTCCTGCATAAGGACTAGCAGACCCAGCACTGTCTCCTGCTAGGACACTGTCAACCAACCCCAGGGTGGCAACAAGAAAATCCCTGCAGAAGACCGCAGCTCCAAAACTGGCCATGCTCCCCCGTGCTCCTGCTGCAGCGCTACACAGGAGAGCTCAGCCTGCTCGCAGTTGGGATGTGGCTACCAGCTTTTCTTAGACCTGGTTGTTGCCCAGTTTGTGCTCTGGGTGCAGGCACAGGGCAGCGAAATCACTTAAGCAGGCAGCTGGTGGGTCATGACTGCTCACCTTCACCCACAGTCAGGCAGAAAGGCATCGTTTTCACCTTCAGGACCTTCTGATCAGAGACTTAAGGAGGAGAAGCTAAGACATGCCCTCTAGCCCACTGCTGGGAAAGGAGAAAGCAGTAATTCTGAAGAATACCATACATTTAAAAGTATAAAAATACAGTGAAGTTCTTTGAAAGCAGAACAAATCTACCTCTGTGTTCTGTGTACATAGTCTCCAAGCCTAATGCCCTGTAGGTGACAGATGGGTGAATGCCAAATCATGGCAAATACTTTTAAAAGTCACATGAATAATAGGTGAGAAAACATCTATATATAGATATAGATATATGTTATATATATATATATATATATATATATATATATTTAAGGAGGTAAAGAACTTTGAATAATTCCATAGTTTAAAAAACCATTTCATCCTTAGTGGTAGATGGATTCAGGGGAATAAGCTATTTGCATCGATCAGATTAAATGTAGACCTAGAAAATCCTCCTTTCTCTTTGTGCTTGGTAAGCAGAACAGTAACTCTCTCATTATTTCAGTTCAGAATGTTGGAGAGTGCACATCATGCAAATGTCCTCCCTAAGCATTCTGCCAAACTGCACAGAGCCAGCCCCTTTTGTGCCGGGTGCGTGTGTCCTGGGAGGGAGAAACGGAGAAAGGAACAGGTGCACCCTCCCCCACCATGGCACCATTCTTGATGAAGTCATTTTTAGCTCTACAAACTCAGTAGTTGGAAAGGTTGGGGAGATGAAGGCAGTGTTCACGAGACAGCATAATTAGGCAAAACAGTTCAAGTTTCCCCCACAATTCTCCTCTGCACAGGCACTGATGTGTGAGGCTGCCCTGGGGAATGACTGGCCAGCACTGCTGTAGAAAGTGAGATATGGCGGCAAATGTACCTGTGTCTGCAATAGTTGGGGCTGGCTGGCACTTGGCTGACATATTAGTGGAAAGAGCAATGAGAAGGGTAAGGAAGGAAGGGAAGGAAGAGGTAGGCAAACTTGCTGGGGCTGGGAGAGGAAGAATGAGGGTGGGCAGGGAAGAAACCTCAGACTCTAAACCTGGCTCCACCACGTTGCATATTCAGCAGCTTAAACAAATCAGTTCATCTATCTTAGCCTCAATTTTCCATTTTGTAAAATAGGAGTATTAATACATATCCTGCTTACTTTGCAGATTAGTAGAAAATGATGTGTTTGTGGCTTTAGTTTTGGAAGTATTTTGAAGGGGACGCTTACATAGAGGTGTAAGATTTCTAGTAACTTCGTTTGTTTGCCCCTAGGCCCTATCTTGAGCTAGTTACTTCAAACACAGTGGCCAAGCCAGGAAGTATGTACACTAGACTCTGAGTCTGAGAACTATAGTGCAGTGAGCAGCTGAGAGAGAGCACTGAAGCTTTCATGAGTATTAAGCAAAGATACTCGAGTCACAAGCAGCCGCTTCTAGGGATTACACCTGAGGTTACTCCTATACTCATTAGTCCTGACTTAGGAATGAGAGAACACTCTCCTGGGAGAATGTTCATAAGTTTGATTTGTTTGGAAGTCCAACAAAATAAGTCTTATACACTTTTGACATAAACATATAATGTAAAGCATAAATAACCAAACACATACACACAAATACTGTAAATAAAATATTTTTATTTTTACAGTTACTTTAAAACGGTGGCGTGGTATAGTACAACTTTACATAAACTATTTTTACTTTTACAGTTACTGTATTTTCACTTTTGTTTCCAAGATCATTGTTTTGGGCTTCTTAGGGTCCCTCCACATCACCACTACTTTGCCTGTAGGTTCTGGACATCCTGGGCTCTGACTGAACACTGTACTACTGCACCCTATCACACTGTACATAAGCGCACAGCAGCACAACTGTGACAGTATCCAGCAGATGCCTCAGCTACTTCTGTGATTTCTTCACATTCACAATGCAAGGTCCATTCCTATCTGTGAAAGTTTGCAACGCAAATGTTCATAAGTCAGGGGCTTACTGTGGAGAACTCAAACCTTAATATGTGCAATAATTGCATACGTTATTCTAGATGGGTCTGGTGAAAGCCCAGAAATCTGCATTCTAACCAGCATCTCTTGTTCATCTGGGCAAGGAGTCCACAACTAAAAATGAGAGGCGCAGCTGCAACTCCCAGAGTAGAGCACACGCCAGAGTGGATTTGTCAGCTCCCAGGGTGGTGGTGAACATACTGAGCCAGGCATCTTCCCAAGAGTTGTGGGAAAAGAAAAAGGACTAGAGCTTTGGTCTTAGTTTTCAGCAGGACCAGGCTTGATTCCAGAAATTATCTGCTCCTGCTATTTTGGAATAGCACTTTTAAGCACCCTTCATAGCTTAACTGATCAAGGAAATAGAGATTCCTAACTCCTCTTGGGAAGGGAAATAAAGATCCTCAATCAGCTTCACAAACATGGAGATATACACATCTCACTTTCTCTATATAAAAATTGTCCTGTGTCCTATTCCCAAAAAAACTTAAGACTAACCTTCTGTCCCTCCCCTTAAAAGACCTCATTCTAATTTCTGTCAAATAATGAGCAGTGGGTGTAGATTGTATTGAGACATCAGAAGCATTCAATGTGGGGTTGCAGCCTCAAGGTAAATCCCAATATGTTATAGATGCTCTGCCCCATTTAGACCTCTGGAGAAAGTGTCTCCTGTTGTCCAAATCAAACCCAGTCTACATTAAGCCTTGTGCTTCAAAATCAGCAAGGTAGAAGCTTGTTAAGAATGAGTCCTTGAGTCCAAAGAAGCACTGTGTCCTTCATCCAAAAGGACAACTCTATGTGTGACAGAGGTTCGACCCAGAGGGCTCCATGTATTTTCAGTGTGCACTGTGCACTTTGCTTCCTTCCACGAAGGAAGTAGAAATGCCCCCCTAAGATTAGGTCTGGATTCCTACAGTGCAAAAGATGTTCTTGAGCCACTGTTTCCTCCTAATCTCTCCTCTCTTTCCTTTCTCCCCCAACAGAAAATCTTAGCATGTTTGTGGGGAAAATATCCTTTCAGAGTAAGTCCTTCATTCAGTATCTAACACATTAGCATTCTCCGAATGGTAATCAATGGTTGGGCTGCCAGGAGATATGCATGACAGGTTCAGTTCTGCATCCCATGAATCTGGGGAATACTATAGGACTCCTCAGAGCTTGAAGGATGCTCTAGGAGAGTCTGCAGCCACTAGCACTTTTCAAATCTATTTGATCTCAGAGTCTTTTGCAGGAGCCTGAACAGAGAGAATATTGAGTTCAGTGAAAAACACCCAAGAAATTCTGCCTTGCATGAAATATGCATATTAGTTTCTCAATCTTTCAACAATCCAGTAAAACCAATTCATTATTACCACTTTACAAAAGTAAAAATTGAGGCTCAGGAGACTATCTCCAGCAGTCTGATGGACTAGATGTTCTGACCAACTCTTCTGTGAAGCCAGCTAAAAAGGCTAGCTCTAATATAAAACACATTGTTGAAATTCATCAATGAGCTGGCGAGTAAAAATCCTCAGAGGCCAAAAGCTCAGTGAAAGCAAGAATTCAGAAAGGTAGAAGCTGGCTTTCAGCAACATGTACCTCAGCAGGCTTTTCAAGTGTTTGTCAAAATTGGCAAACTTTAAGGTTCGGGTTTCAGAGCCCAATAGCAGTGAAGTAGAGCAAAGTGGAAAGAGGACCAAACTCTGGAGCTTATTGTCTGTTTTGAAATTTGACAACCTGTGTGGTCCCAAAACACTTCACACCTGGAATTTTTCTAAAGTGCTCCAGGGCTAAGAGTGACCTACACTCTGGCAAACATAAGCACAAATTCTCCAGAGTAGCACACTGTTAACCCAATGTCTAATTCCCTGGAAAAAGTTCCTAGAATTGTGTGTTCACCATAAAATTTTTTTAAATAAAATTCAAAAGTTCCCTAAAGCAAGAGCCAGCACAATCAAACCCAGACCAAGCTCAGATATTGAAATAGTTAGACACAGAATGTAAAAATATATGTCTAATATGTTTAAAGAAAATTTAAAATAATTGAAAAGTGAATTAAGAAAAAGAAACTATCAAAATATTAGATTTGGTAAAAGAACATATAAAACTTTAAGAAATACAAAATGCAATAATTGAAATTAAAAACTCAATGGGGTATACTCAATAGATTAGGAAGAGCTGCGCAGAGCATTGGTCAGTTGGAAGATAGATTTGAAGAAGTTATTCTACCTGTAACACAGAAAATGGGACAAAAAATATGCAATTTAGAAAAGTTAGGATAGAATGAAGTTTACATGTGTTTAATCAAAGGTGGGGGGTAACAAAGTAGAAAATACTTAAAAGAGGTAATAGTTTGGAGATTTTTAAACTGATGAAAGACATTAATCTACAAATTCAGAAAGTTCAATGACTCTTGTCAAGAAAATAAAAGTAAATCTTCCCTAAGATACACTCTAATGAATTTGCAAGACATCAAGCCAAAATATCTGACCAGCAGCCACAGACAGACTTCCAAGGAGTGACAATTCATTTGACAGCTTAGTTCACAATAGCAAAAATGGAAATCAGAAAATAACAGAATGGTGTCTTCAACGAGCTGAAAGAAAATAATCACTAACCTAGAGACTTGTTAAAATTATCTTCATAGCAAAGCAAAATTAAGACTTTCACTCAGCAAACTCTGACTGAAGGAATTCTAAGGAAGATGATCCCAGGTACAAAAAGGAAATATTAGCAAATAAAATGGACAATATGTGGGTAAGCCTAACAATCTGGTCATGGACGCTCCATCTAAGTGACGCTCCCTGGGAAATTAGTCTGAGTTTTAGATTTGCATGCAGAAGGTGTTTGGGCGAGCACTGTAGGAAGCAATACCCATTTGCTAATCAAGCAATACCTATTTGGGAAACAGCAGAGAAAAAGTTGAATTGTGACACAGTCACAGAAAAAGATATCAAATGCTCCTTCTGGAGCTGGACTAGGCATCAGAGTTGCCTCATTTTTAGGGTAAAGAACCTTTATTCCCCAATAAACACATACTGACCAAGTGTAAATGTGAGCTGGTGCTGGGGAGGTGCCAGCCTTTGAGTGAGGCCATTCTCTTCTGGTGAGGACAGCTCCCCACTGGGCATCAGCTAAGAGCCACCAGCCACCAACACTCCTGGCATCCAGAAGGAGTGTCTCTGTCATGAAAGGGGAATGAGCAGTGTATACAGCACCCATTACTGCAATGTTCAAAACAAAATGTAGAAATAAAATGTATAATTAAATAGTAGACAAGTTAGGAAAGATGATGGGACTTAAACTGTCCTGAGACTCTTGGCTGACACAAAAGCAAAGTTATTGATCAACTTTAGTTTTTTTACCTGAGTTTTTTTTTTAAAGCAATGTAAAAACAGCATTTATTGATTACCAAGTATGCAATAAACCATTAGGATACTAAGAAGGAAATGTTCTTTAAAAAGATAATGACAGAGAAATTTTTAAACTGAAAAGACATCAATCCACAAATTCAGAAAGCTCAATGAATCTAGTTCCACAAAATAAAAATAAATCTTTCCTTAACTCAACAAAGGTTAACAGTAAAGTTGGGAAGAAGACATGAAGGCAAGCTAAACCAACCACCACCAACAAAAAGCTTAAGTAGCTCTGTTAATATCAGACAAAATAGACTTTAAGGCAAATAGAATGTGCCTAGACATGAGGGAGTCGCTATAAACAATAAGTTGCCAGCAAGAGATAACAATGCTGAATTTGAATCTACTCACAACATAGTCTCAAAATAGGCAAAAATAGAACCATGAAGTATAACCAAACAATAATCAATAAATCAAGAGAATGAAAAGGACAGTAAGGATATGAGAAATGTGAAACTAAAGCCCATGAAGCCTGTGACTCATGACAGAGACAAGAGCGAGGCAGATTGCCTTCTACTGTCCCTTGAAGAAAAAATAGCCACCATTCAGAATCCAGTGACACAAAGAAATAAAACATGGATACCAGATTCTAGTTGAAAAAAACCATCTTAGGAGTGGAAAAGATGTTTTCACATGACTCTTACTGAAATCTAATATGAAGAATGTCAGAAATTAGGCTAATGTCTATAAAAGCAACACAGTATGGTTTTTCAGACACCAAATAGGTGACTCAATATTAGTTCTTTTTTCTTTTCCACAGTTAGGTGCAGATAGTAGAAAAATATAGATATTTCTTTGCTGCTCAGGACCAGTGACAGTATTGGCCATAATATTGGCATAGGTAGTCTAAGTTGTTTGAGAACAAAGACTTAATCATAATTCAAAATCTTATCGAAAATAAAAGTGATGCCCTTTCCCCAAGGCCCCAGCATCTCTTCTAATTTTCAAGCTGTATTTCACTTTACAGATAAGACAGAGCTGTTCTAAAGTTAGATAAGCTATAATCATAGCACCTTTGCCTTTCTTTCTGTTCAGAAGTTGTGCGTAATGGTACTTAGAAAAAAATGTTCTAGTATGGTGACTGTTTCTCTGTTTTATCAGGTTTCATCTTCTAGTGAATGTTCTCCAAGCCAAGTCTGGCAAAGGAAATGCTTACCAGGGAGCCCATCAGCCAAAGTTCCCATGAGGACAGACAGCTGGGGCCCTGGAAACATGCTTCCTGAGAGATGTGGGAGATACCAGAGAGCTGTGAAAGCACAAATTCCCTTCAGCCTTGTGCCCAAAGCCAAGCTGCACTCAGGAAGCCAATGTCTAGGATTACCTCTGACACTCTAGTATTCGCACCTATTTTAGGTCATTGGATTCTCTGGAAAAGGATCCAATACTATGTTGTCTCACTCTTCAGAAAAGAAAAAAAATACCCACATACCTAGACACCCCAACTTTTGCTCAATAGTACAGAAGGTCTGCTACCAGCTGTAATCCACAGCTCTGGCCTTGGCCACTTGTAGAACTTTTCCTAAGCACCTGCCCCACAGTTTAGAGGGAAAGCCAGTAGGTGAGGGCATGGGGTGTGCGTGAGTCTGTTGGTTCAAACTCTGATCTCTCCTCTTCATTACTACTGACCTTAGCCAAGTCTCTTAACGTATGATGACTCAGTGTCTCATCTGCACAATGGAGAAAACAGCACCTGCTTCATGAGGATGTTATTATGGTTGAGTGGATTCATTCATGAGTTTGGATTAGTACCTGAACATACAGTAATGAACCAAAATCCATAATGGTTATTATTCACTTCTTTGCTAGACACTTATAAAGATTTCTTGGTATCTTTTCTTGATCATACTGGCTTCTCAGCACAAGCTAAACTCTCTTCATATCTGACCTTGAATTTTCTCTTGCCTGCCTTTTCTTACCTGACCTCTTTGGTTTATACAACTTATTTTTGACAGGCCCAGAACTAATATAACACCTCACTATTACCAAACTTAGGAAAGTATTGAAGGTCATGTTCAACAAAATAAGTCTTTTCCTGGGTTTTCAGGCTACTATTTGAAATTGATATTTTTATCCTGTTCCCCCCAAATTCAAGATCTGTGAGAGATACAGTGTGTCACCTTGGGTCCCCAACTCACTCCTTCTTAGTCTGCTCTACCCTTCCCTCCCCCACTCTTCCTGAGTCTGGTTGTCTTATCAGCCAGTTTTACCAGAGTTCACTGGCTTAGACTCCCCCCTCCTAGACAGAACTCCACCTACATCAGAGGACAGACCGCAGCAGGTGCTATGAGGCCAGCGCTATAGACCTGGGCCCAGAAAACACAATGTAATCATCAGCTCAGCCCTTCAACAGCTGATGCAGTCTGAGTTGAGAAGGAAACTTATTTAACTTTCCAGCTGCTTCTACCTCCCCAGAGGTGACTCTCCTTCATCTTAGGTCTTCATCCAAACCTATCCTGGGTCTCTCCATGATCATCCTTCATAGGCTACAAGTTCACAAAAGCTGAGAGGTTCTCTCCTGATGAATCCTAATTTTGGTGGGGAATTTTGAAAAGAGAGCCAAAGACAAGAAAGCCCAACATAAGCTTTTCAGACACGGCACTCTCTCGGGACAGGGGGAGGTGGATCTTACTGCTGCCACATTGGATGGATACCCACCCACCCCGTCCATCAGGATATCCCTTTACCAGGTCCAACCCAGTGCTATGCACACAAACCTCTGTCAAATGAATTGGCCATTAGTAAGAAGAGCAAAGTAAACATTTCCGTTGTGCCAAGGCACAGCTGAGCTGTACCTGAAACACAGGACCTCGGTATAAAGGGGGAGAGAACTCATTTGTGTGGGAACGCCTACCCTACTCCAGGTGCCTTACTTGGATGTGAGCAAGTGATGGCCCAGGCTCAAGCAGCTACACCAACACCAGGCTCCTAACTAGACCCTAGAGAAAGAGGCTAGGATGTCCGCTAGGTCTAGCCACCTTAGGTGAAAACATAGAATGCTCAAAGAAAGAGAGAACGCTAGGCAAGCAACAATTTTACTAAGAAGAGCACTGACCCCACTTATACAAACTGCTGGATTCCCAGCCTCTGCCACAGCCCCTGTAGGAGAGTTGAATGCCTGTGGGGAAGGCTGATAGGGGCACTGCTGTGGGGCACCAGAAAATACACGGGACTGGAAGACACTGTGTGACTTGTCTTAAAGCACACTGTATTAAGAACCCGTGAAATGTAAGATTTCTGTCTGTCTATTTTGGAGTTTGTTTTTTAATCAGTTTGTAAATGTAAGATTAATCAAAATATTTTGTAGTAATTGTTGAACTCAAAGAAAAACACATCAGGAGCATTGCAATCAGTACAGCAGTCATTTTCTGCCAAAACCTCATCATCGGTTCTGTCTCTCAACATCTAAAGATAAGAAAATTACACCTTGCTATGCACTGTGGCAACAAAACATGCATATTCAACCACCAAGACCAGAAAATGTAGCAGACCTTATCAGGTCTTTTACCAGTGCCTCACCCAGCAGAGCAAGCACTCACTGTTCTTCCTGCACTAGCCTCCACCACGCAGAGCCGAGCGGAGACCCAAAATGCCCTTTCCCGTGCCATTGCCAAAGCAGGCAGAGCAGCTGTGCTGGCTCAGTCAGCGTGGCCCAGGGAAGCCAGTGCTGATTCAGGGTGGCACAGGGTTCCCAGCTTGAGTTCAGAGTCTGGAAAGAGGCCCGTCTTCAGGGTATTACTCTGAAAATCAAGTCTACAGAGAATGGCAGCGAGAGAAGCAAACTGATATATGCCCATTCCTAAGCAAGGCATCTTGATTCTAGCAACAGGCTTTCCTATGAAGAGGACTCAAGATTTAACTAGCTCTGAATCTATATCTTCAGATACAACCTCATGCTGCTTCATTATAGAAAATAACACTCTCCTAATTCATATTTTCTTTACCAAGATGAACTGTCAAGTGGTAGCTCATTTCTTTACTTGAGATTTTACAGGTGTAACTCAGACCAAGATTAATATATAAGAAGGAAAATGTCTTTCTTCTCCCCCTCCAAATGTCCTTTACTTCACTGTGGGTGATATATAACAACCCCACAAAAAGTGTCTAATCCTAATCTCCAGAACTGTGATCTTCTTTGCACGGTAAAAAGGGCCTGGATTTGAGGATGGGGAAATTATCCTGGATGACCTGGGTGTGTCCAGGATAACTACAAAGGTCTTTATAGTGACAGAAGGATACAGGAGTATCAGAATTAGAAATGTGATAACAGAAGCAGAGGTCAGAGTGGCAATTTCTGGCACTGAAGATGGAGCAAGGGACCGCAAGCCAAGGAACACAAGGACCCTCTAAAAGCCAAAAAAGGCTAGGAAACAGGTGTTCCCTTTGAGCATCTAACAGGGCTGAAGCCCTGCTGATGGCTTGACTTTAAGCCCACAAAAGACACCTTGGATTTCTGACCCACAGAACGGTAAGATGAATACAGGAATTTGTTACAGCAGTGGGAAACTGTCCACTCATGTTGCCCATCTCCCACTGCATGGCCCACCTCCCTTCACACCCATGGTGCGGCCATCCCTGGTTGAAGTTGGGTGTCTCTGCTGTTGACTCCTCTTCCACCGCACACCTGCCAAGGAGAGACAGGAGGACTGAGAGGCCCCTCTTGCTTCTGATGGCTCTGGGAGCTTTCATCACGCTGTACCATGAAGGACTGGTGGGTTATCCATCTCCCCCACCAGCTGGCAAACTTCTTCAGGGCAAGAAATGCATCTTGGTATATTTTTTGTATCTCAGCGCACTGCCTGATGTAGTACAGACCCTCAAAAACCCTTCTTAAATGGGTAGCTGCTGTTTCCCAAAGTTTTGAGCATTTCATCTTCTACTGACTATGCTACCCTTTCTCTCCTGTGACTGTGAGTACAGAGCAAATAAATGAGCAAGAGAAAAGGTGCCATTGAATCCTTTTGAATCATACCAGAAAGCAGTATTACTATGCTGCCCCTGCTGCTGGCCACTTTTGACTCCTGTTTCTCTTCAAGACCAGTGTGTCAGCTTCTCCCTTAGCCATGCTCCCTCCAGCATCCCAGCAGCCTGTCCCACTCCACAGATTGTCAGCTAGTCACTTTGCTCTGATAACTTTGTTTTAGGTTATTTGGTGCACAGCAATAGTGCCAAAAAAAGGTGCTCTGTATCATTCTAAAAACTTGAAATTTTTATCTGTACTAATAAAACAGAAAAGTTACCAGAGCGAGGCAGCTATTTTTTTCTGAAGGAAAGGGAAAAATGCCTCATTGAGGGTTATAAAATTCTGAAGGGAACAGAAGCAAGATTTTACAAGACTATTTGAGATAATGTCAAGTACAAGAACAAAAGAACATAAACTAAGGCTCAGAAAGGGTCAGACCCTCAAGGAATTTAGGCAGAATTTCTTTAGACATAGAGAAGCAAGTTTATAGACTAAAAATCAGAGTTGAAATGGAGAAAGCCTATTGGAAATACATCTGAAGCTGTTACATCAAAATTGTTTCCCAAATTATGCTCAAATCATAGATCATGCCTTCTAATTCCTAGAACAAAGCAATTTGAGCTGAGTAATGGGTGCTTTTTTGGTGAGATCCTTTTATTTTCTTTTCAGTAACCTTCCAGTTAGCCCTTGAACTGAGACTCCTGGCAGGACCTGAGGGTATGTCATCCAGGCAACTCTGATCTCCAAGTTTCCCAGACAGTATTGCTCTCACAAATGAGAAAACACAGACTCCAGATTACATTGTGTGCCTCAAGAGGAGTGGCGTGCCCCTGCAGAGCAAAGGGGATCAGAATTCAGGGACAATGGTACCACAGAGATGCTGTTTATTGAAGTGAACACTGGGTTCATGATTTTTCTTTTCCATCTCAGAAATGAGGCTGTGGTAATGAAATTCCCATGGACTCCAGAGACCACTATTACTATTTGCCTGCTGCAGGTATCAATTCTTTATTACAAAAGGCATCAATTATTGTCAGTGCCATTTGCTTGACACTTAATCTTAATGAATAGTGTGGTCAATGTGTACAGTGTGTTAAAAGGGAAACTAGATCATTTCTCAAAGGAAGTAGAACTTGAACCGGAAGCTGCAGGATGAGTGCAAGTTGAATGCACGCAAAGGAGAGAAGGGGACAGTGTGTGAGGAGGCCACATGTCCATAGCAGAGGGCTCATGTAAGGTAGAGGGGAGCGACCTCCTTGGTACAGGTCATACCAGGGTTGAAAACACATCAGACCCAAAGGGTCAAAGTGAGAAGCCTTTGATGAAGGAGCCCAGGTCAAACAAGCCCACTTTTGAGTAATGGCTGGTTGTGACACCAGAATCCTATGGCTGAGGTGGTTGAAGTCAGGACAGGGGGAAAAGTTGTCAGCTTGTTTGCTTTCTACTCAGTAAAATAGTCTGGCTCTAGTTTTTTGTGAACATTAAAAACAAGCATGAAATTTTATTCTATCAGATTTTAATAAAACTTTTAAAATTGCTTTTAATCCAGTAGAGGTGTTAAAATGAAAGATCATATTTGGGATGACTTATAAGCAATAGAAAGCTGTGTTTCATAGTTCGGAAACATGCGGATCCAAGTTCAAACAAATGTAGATTTGGTATCTGGTGAGGCCTTATTTCTTAGTTCATGGATGGAGCTTTCTTGCTCATCGTCATACTGCAGAAGGAGCTAGCCAGCTCTCTGGGGGACCTTCTGCAAGGACACTAACCCCAAAGGCTTCCCCTAATCTCCTCCCAAAGGCCCCATCTCTAAATACCATCACCTTGAGGGTTAAAACTTCAATATATGAATTTTTAGAAGGACACAAATACTCAGATCATAGCAAATATTAATACTGGTAAGGGTGGGGGTGTAAACCCAAACAGACTTTCTGAAAATAGACAAAATTAATTCACTTACTTAGCAAGTATTTGTTGAGAAGTTACTGCATATTTACTTGGCCTAGGCCTTTAGAAACACCTGGCTTTTGTTCACTCCTCTTTTCCTCACTGTCCTCTTGCCACCCTCTGGCTTCCCAGAGCATCCCACCACTGCTGCCCCACTGCTATGGCCTGAATATCTGTGTCCTCCCTAAATTGATACACTGAAATTCTAACCCACAAGATGATGATGGCATAAGGGGGTGGAGATCTCTGGGAGATGATTACATCATGAGGGCAGAGCGCTTGCGAATCAGAGTGGTGATTTTATAAAAGAGAGGCCAGAGAGTTAGCTAGCGTCTTCCACCATGTAAGGACAGGGCATCCCCAGACACCCCAGTATCTTGGACTGCAAGACTATGGAGCTGTGGGAAATAAATGCTTGTTGCTGTATGAACACTTCCATTATACATTAGGTCTCATTTAAGCCACACAATCACTCTATGAAGTAGCTATTGCAACTATTGTTATAGATGAGGAAACTGAGGCTCAAAAAGCAAGGGGTTTTACATTTGGTAAAGCAGAAGTTTACATTTGAGTCTGATGGACCACCAAGGCTTACTATAGTGTGACAGTTCTTTTAAGGCCCATGGGCATTTGATACCACTTTTATAGCTTTTTGATTCAGACTAGAAAGGTTCCAAATTCCTTTGTCATCCTTGTAATATATATTAACAAATAGATCTACATCTTTCTATAACTTAGAAATATGAAAAGTGCTTTTAGATAAATTATCTCACTTTCAAAACTTCATAAAGAAGCAAGGCAAACATAAGTTTTCTAAATTAAAAACTGATGACCAAAGAGATTAAAATTAAATTCATATGATTGGGAAAAGATGGAAATGATGGGATATGGATCCTGGCAGCCTTTCCAATACCTCATGGATCAACCTTAGGATTTTCATCAACATGGATAAGCAGCCACACCTGTAGGAGACCCATCAGAAATGGGTCTACCTATGCACAAAAACAGGGGTGATGACCAAGAGGCCAAGGTCAGCTTTGAGGAGCCTACTTCTTTCTCCTTAGGAAACTATTTCTTCATGCTGAACAGATTAGAACATTCCAAACTCATACCAAGACTTGAGTCAGAAGCCCAAATATCTCTTTTCATTTTCCATAATTTTTTTCTCCTTTCTAAAATTGTTCACTTAATTAAAGGCCTGCCTGTTCCTATCTCTCAGTTACTTTCCAAAGTACAGATATTACATCAGGCAAAAGTTTATGTGCTGTTCTCCAAACTGCAACACACTTGCAGGCTTCCCATTTTTAGATATCTCCAGTATTTTTTAAAGTTGTGCTTAAGGAGACAGTACATGGCATTTGGCTGGAGATCCAATATACAAATTCCATCCTTTCCAAAGGGACTCCAAAACAGAAAACACGCAAGGAGAAGTAGAGTGAAACAAAATACCATGTTCTTATTAGCCAGATGTGAATAACTTAGTGAATACTATTTCCCATCCACTACTGTGAACCACAGGGAAATCCCACTGGCCATTATCCTGTATTTATGTTGCAAGAGTAATAGTGACAACTTTGGATCCCATCCCTGTAAATTTTCCCTCTGTCTTCCTGCCAGCACATACCAAATCATATGTTCAGAGACCACAAAAGCTAAAACTCAACATAGATTGGGAATGAGCAGTGGTTACTGCAGAACTACCCTCAGGACTTATACTGCAAACCACTTTGTCCTGTCAATAGCCTCGGACAATGGACACCCACACAGTAAGGAGCACAGAAAACACTGACTAAGAGATGGGAATGGGTATGTATAATGGCAGATCTCCCCTAATGCAGTAGGAGGTCTCAGGGGTTAAATCCAAAGTCAGGCATTCGTGTGAGATTCACAAGCCCTCCAGCACTTCTGGGATAGATATACCAGTCCAAGATTTAAACAGATGGAAAGTGCCTCTTCTGTCCTTGGGAGAACAGATAAAAGTAATAAAAAGGAACGTGATGTCTGTTTTTTAAATTTCTCTTTTTAGTCACTTCTCTACCATCTATTTCCTAAATGTTACAGGAACTTAATGCTACAATAATTCAATATGCAGGAAGATGTAGTCAGACCTGAATACCCCAGATCCAATAATTGAAGCATATAGCACTGAGATTTTTTAGTTATTGGTTTGAATGTTCTTTTGTGGCCACTCTTCCACAGAGTTTGAAATTTTTCCAACACCTATCTTGCTAATTCCATGCATTAAAAACTGAAATTCATCCAAATTTCCACTTCCAAAGAATATGCAATACCAAAGATGATTAGTATATTAAAATCTGGATGCATATAAGCTGGAGCCTGAGATAGTTAAATTATCCTATTAAAAATTATACAGTAATATTTCCCTGTTGCCCATAGAAACCCCGTGGAATCACAAAACAATACTAGAATACTAGAAAGCAAATCAGAAAATTGGGTAGATTTCTTAGGTGATCTGAGTAGAACTCAGTTTAAATGGCTTTTCATAGACAATTAAAGAAAGCACCCTAAGATCACAAATTTGTTGCCCACTGGAGCGTTTTGTTTGGCCAGCTCAAGGTTTTTACATTTTAAAAAAATGTGGTGCCAACATTCAAAACTGAGGAAATTACTCAGAAGAAAAGTAGCATGTCTGGCTTCTCCTTTAAAAACAGGAGCTCTGGCTAAGCTGTGCAGTGTCCCTCTATGTCAGGTAGGTAGTAGGGCTGGTTCCTGTGGACAGGAAGAAGATTCTGAGCTCCACTGTCCCTACCACCTGGCCCTCCTTCCCTGTCCTTGGAGATATTTAGGTTTGTGGACACTGATCCAAAAGCAACGGCTCCCAGCTGAGCTGAGGGTTTTATCAGAATCACCAGGAGAAGACTTGCCACACCGGTCCCATCTTCCACCCAAACCCCTAGCAGAACCACTATCTTGTCAGCCAAACCACTGGTGAAATATGGTGGAAACAAAATGTTACCTTTCCGTGAAGATCCCAGTTCACGTTCACTTCTACTACTAAGGTAATAATAGAGTCTCCTATAGAAGTGTGTCTGACCATCAGAACCTTCCATTAATTTGCCTAATTCATTCACACAACCAATCAATAAGAAAAGGGGAAAAAATATCTTTTAAGCCAATTCAATTACCCTGATAAAACTTTCAAATTGGCTAAGTCAAAAAGGTCAAAGCAGTGGTTATCATCTGGGAAAAAGCTTGACTTTTTGTAGTTTTAACTCATGTTTTGCTTCCTTGCTGGAAAAAACCTTTAAAAATTTTGTAAAAGGTTCTAGCCAATGCAGTTAGTTCCGTGAGTCAATCTGTGAGACAGCTGAAATCCCAGTGCCTTAAAACAACTACATTTGCAGCAAATTTAAAAACAGTCTAAGTTGCTGCGTCTATTCTAGTGATGGGCAAAATGTGAAGTACATATCAGCCACACCAGCGCCGCCTGAATAATTGTTAGAAATGCACATTCTTTGGCTCCAACCCCATGCCTACTGAATCAGAAACTCTGCAGGTGGAGTCTAGAAATCTATTTTTGAATCCTACCAGGTGATTCTAATGTGTGCTAACCTTTCAGAATCACAGGTAAGACTTCAGAATCTTCAGGACAGCAATAGTTCTGGATTCCTGGGCCCTGCTCTCAGGGGCATTTCTAACAAATTCCGAAGTGATGCTGCTCCTTCTGGTCACAGAACCCCACTTAGAGCAGCACATCTCTAGACCAGTGGTTCTTAGCCCTGACCACATACTAGAAGCACTTGAAAATAAGACAGCAAGCATGAGTGTATTGGACAAGCCTCACCCAGAACTACTTGACTTGGCAATCTTGAAGCACTGCTGTTTGAACAGCCCTGACCCACCTGTGGAAATGCTAAGCTATGGTCAGGTGAAGAACCTATGTGGCCTGCACAGCTAATCCCTACAGCGGATGTTTTCTCTCCAAGCTTCTGCTGTGCTCTGCATCCGCTTCAGAAACATTCTGGCATATGTCTGCCTCAGGAGTCAGCACATCCAGGGACCTCAGCCATTTTAGCTAGCTTTGCAGAGAGCAGCCTCTCATCAGTTTGGTGAAATTTGTCCCCTACAGTCATTTTCTGATTCTTCTTGGATTCATATTTGATGACAGAGTCACTTGGGGCAAATGACTGCTAAGGGGCAACGTCAGCAAATATTTCTACCAGTCGGTAGAACCCACAGCCGCGAAAGTCGGTCACCCTCCAAATAACACATTCCATGGCAAAAACTAAATATTTGTCTGTGGAAGACATATACAGATGTTCCAGTAGTCTCAGTACCACTGCAAGTTCATTCCAAGTGGCCTCAACTACCCCCAAAGAGTTGTGTTTAACCCATTAACTTAAGTCAGCAAAGGGGTCAACATGGTGACCAGAGTCAGGGCAGCACAAGCAAGCTTAAGACATTCCTAAGCCAGGAGTGTCTTCAGGAGATTGCATTAAGATACAAAACCATACTGGGGACTTTAAAAAAGTTTTGATGAGAAGAAATGTATGTAGATGTCAATGTTTGCCCAAGGCATTTCTGAAAATGTTTCTAATATTCAATAGACCCAATGGATCAAAACACCTTGATTTGAGTTTTTCCTTAAAGAAGCATGTGCTAGTGACAGCACATCAAACAAGGAGAAGGAGAAAGAGGGGAAAAATGCATATTCATGTATAATAACAGAATAAAAAGACACCATAGGAGCAAATATTGATAAACAAACATTTTCCTACAGAAAGTGGTATATATATTTTAGCTTCATAAAAATACATTTGAAAGAGGAAAAAAATCTTTTTTCCCCAATTTGGGCTTTATTAGAACAACAAGAGACTTTGTGTCTCCCATCAAAACACACCCAGACCCTTTTGTCATGTCTGAGAAACTATTGATTCCTCTATTAAATTGTGCTATATGGAAAAATCTTGACAAGAGCAATATCATTTATTAGACTAACAAATATGTTAGTTGAACCATCTTTGGAGACTTCTAAAATCCATTACACAATCGCAGCTCCTTCCCAGAGACCAGGATGTATTACAGAGACCAATTCTAGGGACACAGTATGACTAATTTGCTTGCACATTCCAAGAGACCATTATTTCTTAGGAAGAGCAGAAAAATTATAACCTTCAACTTTAGGGGAAATCACCAACACCTGATGTGTCTCTGCTGAACATCTCCACAAACTGGATCTGAATTTCCTAATATTTCCACCCTCAGCATTTTCTGACACTAAAATTTCTACAAAGGTTGGGGGAGAAAAACAAGAGGGAGGGCTACAAAGAATAAAACTTACCAGATAATCTAAGTTACCTTTTGAGAAAAATAAGCAATTAATATAAGGCCATCAAACCCTCACCCTGGCATTGCCTGTTCATACCTCGCTTTCCCACATAACCTAATACACTCCTCACTTTTTTTTCCCCGTTTTTTTTTTTAATAGACAGGAAGACTCTGGAGCCCTTTTAGATCCTCCAATAATGTAAGCTATTCTTGGTCAAACACATTATCCTCTCTGGCCAGCAAGATTGCCAAAGATAGAGAACTATAGCTTTTTACAAGCTTTCTCTGAGCTTACCATATCCAGCCATACTTCCCCTAGGGAGGCAAGTGAGGTTTAGAGAAAGGCACTTACCTGACAGGACATGAGAAGTCTATGGCCAAGCCAGGTGCCCATGTTCTTTTGCTTTCCACCCATCTGCCACGGAATTCTCTTCATCTGCTAAAAATGTGTTGAAAACATATTAAGCCCCATCTTAACACACAATGTCCTGAGGCCTTTCTGACCACCTAGAATACCCACCTGGAGACCTTCCTGACACTACTAGAAAATTAAACCAATCACTCCTTAGTGACTGAGGAATGATGAGTGGTCAGTGCTAAGGTCCTACACAGAAAACCAAACACAATGTGCTGGGATTGGTGGGGTCTTCCAAAGGGCTGAATTTGGAGGGGGGAAGAGGAGGATTCTGGGATTCCCTAGTAGCCCAAGTGCAAGACATCTGGCCCAGCCATTTGCCAGTCCTTTTAACTTCTGGAAGAAAGATACTGATGGTAACAGGGGAGTTTCATCATAAATCTCCAGTGAAACCAGAAGAAAGAGAGCAATTTTGTTGCCTTTGTCTCCACCAAAGTAAGAGGCTTGGTTGTGGCAATGTCGGCTTGGTCAGCAACTGCTTGGTGTGGAGCGTGAGGACACAGAAGAGCAGCTGGACTGAAGAAGAAGAGGGCCCAGGAGAGAGGGCAGGAGAGGGGTAAAGAAGGGCACAGAGGGAAAAGGAAAGAAGAGAACATCCGGAAAAGACAGCAAAGACATGAGGGAAAGGGTTGAGTTCTGGGAAAGAATTCTGGGAGAGTCTTCTAATGCTCATGCACATCCTGTTCCCTTCATGCTCTGGGAGCCCTGGGCCCACAGGGGGACTACGCTCCCAGGCCCAGAGTGGGTGGAAGTGACATGCGGTATTTACCACTAGCACGGCCCCCCTGTGGAAGGTCACTGGGAGTTGAAAGCCCTTGATTCTACCAGGAGGCACATGTTGTACCTAAAACTTGGAGAAGCCCAGCAGTCTGGGCCAACGCAAGGAAGGCCTGTGTCCTGAGTGTCACCCAGGTGTCCAGATGATTTTGCTCCAGTGTGAAATAGACTTGCCATTCAAAGGTTCTGAAATTTAAAGGCTGTTCATTACCACAGTATAATCTAGCTTCTCCCGACAGATAGACAAAGAGAGAGAAGCAGAAATGACACAGAGCAAGAAAGAAGACAAGTAAAGGAGGCAGAGAGAGAGGGAAAAGAGGAGTAGAATTCAGTGACACCTCATATAAATGTCCTTGTCCTCATTCAAGCAGCTCGAGAAGCACAGGAGAGCCATTGGAAGCCAGCCAGCCAGTGACAACTCTCAAGGGAGAAGTCGGGCAACAGATTTACCACTGTGACACATTTGTCCTCTCCTCCCTGAGGTCCTGTTTCATGTAATGCCCATACATTCGTTCATTAAGTATTTATTGACCACCTACTAAATGCCAGGCACTGTAGGGATACAAGCATGTGATGGTCTTGAGGAACTCACACTATCACTTCCTTTCCTTTAAACTTCAAGCAACCCATGCCAGTCTTTCCCCTGGAAGAAAAATGGTGATGACTGCGACCCTCAGCCAGTGATGAATTTGAGGGTGGAGCTCTCAGGGGTATACTGGCTGGGCTGTAGGAACCAGCTGGACAGCCTTGGTGCCGAACTTGAGTTTTGAGGGTTGGTTTCCTCATCTCTAACAGAATGAGCTGGCCTAAGGGCCTCCACACCACTTTCAGTTCTGATAATAATAACAGCACCAATAACAGCAGCTAAGTTCATTGACCATTTAATTACAAAATAGATGCAGAGCTTGGACTACCGCATTTAATCTTCACATCAATCAACCCTACAGGGTAAGTATCATAATTTCCATTTTGCAGATGGGTAAACTGAGGCTCAAAGAGGTAAGAAGACTTTTCCAAGATCACAGGCCTAGTGACCACTTGTTGACCAAACTGTAGAGCCATGATCTAGAGAGAAAACTGACCAAGCCCTGAGCCCAGCCTCGTAACCACTCTGCTAAAAGCTGTCGCTGTGAAGTGTGTCTTTCACTGTGGCCAAAGGGAAATTAAATAGAGAAGAAATAGAGGTGGTTTTTTTTTAACATTCTCTTGGAGATACTAATACTCCTGTCCTAGGACTAAAAGCAAAGCAGAGACTTTATTCCCCACCTTTGAAGGACTGAAGCCCCTTTTCTTTCAATGTCTATCATTTCTGCTCTGGATTGATCTGGCTGCCCCAACTGGCACACTGAAAAGATACTGTGAACAACTTTAGACCTTTAGACTTCACCCCATTGCACTCAACTCCTATGATTTAGGACAAGCTCCATCCCCCCCCCCCCCCGTGTGCCCCTCAGGCCCACTAGATTCCTGGCAATTTTCAGCCTCAGGTTCCTGCCATCTGCAGGGCCTGATGTTGTTTTTCTTATCTTGGCCAATGTTGGTTACTTGTGGTCCTGTCTGTCCTTTGAACTAAATAAGACAGTAAAGGAATGAACAGGTACAGACACTTTTCCCTAGGCTTGTAATGGAACTTCAGGCTAACCAGATATTCAGTGAATCTTGGAGATCTAACTTTTTAATTAAAGAGTTGTTTCCAAAGAGCACTTGAGTAGAAATTCTTAGTAACTGTCTGCCAGCTCCAACTACCATTCCTAGAAACCCAGCAACAAAGAGAATGGAACGCAGAGGAAGCAAGATCACATCTGTCCTCTTGCAAGAGTGACGAAACAGCCGGGAAGGCGGGCTGCAGTACGATTCAGGGCAGCTGGACAACTGTATTCTAACAGAGAGCTCCCACCTGCTGGGGAAAACGATATGCAGCCCCTAGCCTGCTCTCCTTATCTGCACAGTGTCCAGAATAATGTCTTTAAATATGTTTTAATTATGCTGTCAATATTTTTGAATATTTCACTATTTCTGTCAATATTTTGCCACACAGAACCCATATTTCACACTTGTCAAAGTCAGAAGATCTGACAAAACCCTGAATACACATGTTCCCCACCCCAAGATGGGAGTGTGGCAGGTGGGGAGGAATGGCTGCCCCACATGGATAGGGCCTGAGCTCTCTGGATCTCCACAGTTACCACCACTCCCCAGTGCCTCACACGCTACCTTGTTTCTATTTGTTCCCTGCCTGGATACTGCAGGGCCATGAGTCGGTCTGTTTAATTCATGTTGCTCAGCAATGGGGACAGCAACGTGATGATGGCCAGCTGTATAGGGCTTTGTGTCTGCCGAAAGCCTTTCTGAAACCTCTGACCTGCAGCTCAGCTCACATGTCCCTGTGATTACCTCTGCACCCAGCATTGCTACCTTGGACCTAGAAGAATAAGGCTCACCAACACACGGGTCTGAGCCTCGTGTCTCACCCCCAGATGATATCGCTAGTTATCTAGGAGGGACCCTCACTCAGAGTTCTACGTGCTGAAGACTGTGATTTCAGTAAATGCCGGGTCCCCTCTGTAGTATACCCCAGGTACTCCTGTGCTGCAGTCATTCATCACCTGCATGTGAGTGGCTACTGTACACCTGACTGCTCTGGGTGTCAGCCCTGCCCTGGTGAAGCTCACAATCTACAAGGGAAATACAGAAAACTAGTATGTAATACATCTGATGATGTAAGCGCTATGAAGACTGAAATAGGGAAGACACAGTCCTTTACTTTAGATGCACTAACCAAGAACCAAAATTCTAACAAAGTAACAGTTGAGCAAGAACCTAAAAGAGATGAAGACACAGGCCACCTTCATATTTGTGAGAAGAGCGTTCCAGACGGTTAGAGGAGTCAGTCAAGAGCCCTAGGATGTAAAGTACTCAGTGCTGTAGGAAGAGCAGAAGCCAGGATGGCCGTATGAAAAGGGGCAAAGGGAAGGGCGATAGGAGGTAGGGGCACAGAGATAACTGGCTGGATGGGAAGTGAGGGTAGAATCAATTGGCTAGACAGGAGGTAAGAGCAAAGAGTTAATTGGTATAGATCATCAAAGGTCACAGAAGGACTAGACTTTTAATCCAAGTGAAAACGGAAGCCAATGGAGAATTTAAGCATAAGAATCACAGGATATGACTTAATTTGAAAAGAATTGTTCTGATATGTCCACATGGCTTGTACATGAATAGAGACAATATTCTAGGCAAAGACTTAAAAACAAATCCAAATGTCTATCAACCAATGAATGGATACATAAAATGCGTTATGTCCATAGAATCAATGTTTTCTAATAACGAAAAGGCATGAAGAATTGATACATACTACAACATAGATAAACCCCCAAAACAGTACTCTAAGGAAGGAAGCCAGAACCAAAATACCACGTACTGCATGATTCCATTTATATGAAATACCCAGACAACACCATTATACAGAGAGAAAGTAGATTAGTAGTGTACTAGAGCTAAAAGTAAGAACGTGTCCAAAATGAAATTAGGGTTCTTTGTTTTTTTTTTTTTTGGATGGTGAAAATTTTCTAAAACTAGATTTTAGTGAGGCTGCATCACTCTATAAATATACTAAAAATCTTTAAGTTATATACTACTTAATACAGTTTAATTTATCATATATAAAATCATACTTCATTAAAGCCTCAAGTTGTATTTTTTAAAAATTATCCTGGTTGTTTGAGGGAAACAAAATGCCAGGAAGAGGAGTTAATCCAGGGATCCCCTGTGAGGCACATGTAACTGCCCAGGTGAATGTCAACAGGCACTTGGCCTATGATGTCTGCTAGAGGGTCTGAGGTGTGGTCAGACACAGGACAGATCTCCAGGCAGAATGGACAGAACTGGCCAGTGTGCAAGGGCTGGCTTAAGGTTTGCTTGTCCCTGCTGTAATGCACATGGTTCATAACTGATAAGTAGTCTTTCAACCTCTCCCCCCAAACCCCACACCCCCAAGCTAACTCAGAGAGCGTCCAGTACCTCTTCCAACCAGAGACTCTCTGACTTCTTTATTTTGAAACCTTGCTACGTGGATCACAGACTCACCTGTGATCACAGGGGTCATGGAGCCTTTATGTCCCACCTTCGTGGCCTCCGAAAAAGCCCTGTGCTCCTTTCTTCCATGATCCCACTTGTCTACTCCATTCCCATCCAGGTCAGTGAGCAAACCTGAGACAGTGAAGCTGTCTCTCAGTGTCCACCAGGAGTTCATTCCAGGTCCCCTCTGTAGACAGCAAAATCCATGATCCTCAAGTTCCTTATATAAAACCTATATCTCCTGTATATTTAAAACATTTATAATATCTAATACAATGTAAATTATATATAAACTGTTATTATACTGTTTAGGGAATAATGAAAAGAAAAGAAAACCTTCACATGTTCAATACAGACACAATATTTTGGACTATTTTCAGCCTGCAATTGATTGAATTCAAGATGCAGAATTCCTGGATGCTGAAAGTCACTGTATTTTCTTATTACAGTAATAACCCTCATTTTGTGATGTCAGTCCTTCCTTCTGTCTGACCACACGCCCTCACCAAAGTAAGAAAATAATCTGCATTCCTCTTTGTTAGGTCTTGTAACTGAAGGAGAGGCTTTTGGCTTTTGGAGTCTAATTGGCCACAAGGAAAATCGCACAGTAAACAGTGTAAGCAATAACCCATCTACCCCAAGAAGAGGTGTGACCAAATCACGTCTTTGGCCCCATCAGAGGCCAAAAACTCAGGTGTCCTTTTGGGGTTCCACATCCACTGGAGTAAAGCAAAACCCTGAGCTGGCTTCCAGGGTCCTTTCTGTCGCTGAAGCTTGGGAAAGAGACCAACCTTGAGGAAGAGCTTCATGCAGAGGAGTGGGTGCTGCCTGCCTCCAAGGCTTCCTGCCGATAAGTGAGTTTTTATCCTTGGATTGGTAGGAGCCTTGTGTCTGGGCCATTGATTTCTGAGAAAGGTGGATACTAACCGGGAGGGCTGTAACTATGCCTGAAAACCGTTTCAAACTGTGTTACAAGCTAGCCCCACCGGAGAGGGGGCCCCACTCTGCTCTCTACCTGGTTCTGAAGTCTGTTCAAAGCACTCAGTTAAAAAATGTTGCTTCTATAAAACTCAGGACAGACTATTATGGAACAGCAGCTGCCATCTGATTAGAAACCCAGGAAATGTTCTGAGGAAGGAATGTTTGGTGCTATTAATTTCTTCCTTCATGTTCCAAGTATGGCGCCCAGAAAGCGGCTTGCTGTGAAAGCTTCTGCTGTGCACTTTCCTTTCAAAAATGCAATGATAAAAAAGTAGGTAGGGCGGGATATAGCTCAGCAGCCCAGCACTGGCCTGGAAAGCATGAGGTCCTGAGTTCAATTCCTGACCCTCTTCTCAAAAAAGAAAAAAAAGAGTAGATATTCATTGCAGAAATGTTTGAATATGCAGGAAATTATAGAGAAAAATCAGACATTCATAATCACAGGCTTAATAACTCTCTTGGTGTTTTATGGTGTGTTTGGTACCATATTTCTTCCACTTTGTAAAGACATAATTGAGATCACATCGTATATAAAACTCGGAAATCTGCTTTTTTTGTTCTAACATTGGTTCATAAGCATTTCACATGTTCTTTTGAAAATCATTATAAATAAAATTTTAGTGGCTATGTAATATTAAGTCAAAGGGATGCAACATCATTAGTTAATAATTTCCCAGTAAATAATTCTGTAATAAATATCTTTCAGTCTCTGTGAGTGCATTTAAGATTATCGCTTGAAGACACTTGTCTAGCAATCACTAAATTCTTCATTTAGTTAATTGAAGGACAATTTAATAGCAATACAATTTAATAGTATAATTTAATAGCAATACAATTTAATAGTATAATGTATTTACTTAAATATATTGTATTTTACCCTTACATATATATTATCAAATATTAACATTCTAGCAAGCAAGCTGTTTTAATAGTTCTTTAATAGTTCAGATAGTCCTACAGGACTATCTGAGTTGCAAACCAGAATAAAAAGAATCCTAACCCCAGGAAAAAATTTTTAGAATGTTAACTGGGCCTGTCTTGAGGAAATGGAACTTGAATGTATTTGCTTATTTTTCCTACTTTTCATGTTATTACATTTGCCAAATTTTCTAGACCATGTGTCATATGATTTTACAATGTTTTACAAAATAATATGAAACTTTTTAAAAGATCATCTACTATTCTGTTTTATATTTCTAGAATACTGTGGATTGTAAGCAGTATCGATCCTCCTGCTTATTCAAACCCACAGTTGAAAAATAAAGTTGAATTCCTGGGTTTTTTCCAGAAAGTATTTTGTTAATAATTTAAACAACTTTACACAAGGAAAATGGAAATTATTTTTTAAAATACTGAATTACTTCTGTTTTTCTTGTACAATTTGAGTCAATTTAACCTCACTAAACAACAAAGGTCACCTTTTCCCAAGATACATGTGAACACACACACACATGCACGTGTGCACGTGCACACACACACACACACACACACACACACAGGTATGCACACTCATTTAACTCTAAGCCTGTTTTAAGTGCTTCTTGATTTGAAAATGAAATTAGACAGTGTTTGGAGAATGTATTACTCTGTTAATTATAATCATCATTATTAATGCAGGACAGCATTTCTGGAATTTTATAAACCCTAAGTCATTCGTTGACTCAAGCAGGAGGATTCACTCAGGAAGGAAAAAAAAAATCAGAAAACACTATGAAAATTCTGTGGAAGAAATAGACATCTCTGTTAAAAGAAAAAAGAAAAGGAAATTAAAAGAGGAAAAGTACAGAGGATGCATAGCTGACAGTATTGTTAATATTTCTCTATGAAAGGCTGTATCAAAAAATATTTTTGACTCCTGGAGTGGCAAGGAAAATGTACTTATTTCCAAAGCTTCAAAGGAAAAAGGGTTTTGAGAACAAATGTAGCTGTAGAGAATTTTAGTCCTCTACATAAAATCAAATATACTCGCTTTCTACTTTAGTCTCGGTAAGGAACACCAGAGTTTAATTAAATATACTTTGTATCAGTTGAGGCTTAGTAGACAATGTTCTTGAATGTGTACCTAGGCATTTACATTTCCTTATGCCTTTTTCTAGATTTTATTTTATTGTCTATACTAACAATTAGACTTGTTATTTTTGTATGCCATTATTTTTTAATGGCATGAGACTCTAAAGTTTTAATGATGGGTTCTAATATAGCTTTCTTTTATGTGTGTTTAGTAAAAGCCAAGAATCTATAGCCAAAAAATTTCTCTTCACCTGGTGGTGACTACCCATTTCTTAGGCCCAGTGCCAAGGAGAAGATAGCCGCTAAAGGGTTATAATGACAAAGGCAAAGCTAGTAATTAAAAGCAAACTCACATTAGCCTAAATACTTCATGCCACAGTTAATGCCTGCTTCTTCTTCCTGTGTTGCCATGGAGATAAAGAGCAGCTGGTAGGGCCTGTATCTGTGGTCCCCCAGCTAGCCATGACTGCACATCAGAATCACCTGGGGACCTCTTAAAAGTCCAAACTCTACAGTCCCATCTCCCTCCTCTGTTATTTTCATTCAGCATGTGTATCAGAAGGATCATCAACTAGTCTGTGGATACTCAAATCCTTCCCTTATTTCATAAAGATTGGTTTTTGCCAAATTACTATTTCCCAACCCATAGTGTCTTCAATGAATAAGAAAATGTATGAAAGATTTAGTCTCTGACATTTTCTAAGTCTTATAGGTGCTGTTGCCTAGATGTTTGAACTGATTCAAATATTTTCAAAAATGTTTGGTTTATGCTGAGCTTTGGTATAATAGCATATTCCCAAGAAAATAGCTGCTTCTTCACCCTTTTCTGGCTCAACCTTTTAAGCAACTAATATCAATTATTACAAGGAGTCCCTGAGCAATTTATAACATTAAGAAAATCTGATTGCTTATTAATTGACTTGTTTTCCTGGCTGTCTGACCAAAATGGAAAGGTCTACAAAGATATTTTCCACTGTAATTCTTTCCATTTCTTTTCTTCATTTGCAGACAAATAAAATGAAGTCCCAGGAAAGCACATATCTGTGTGGGAGTTTGGAGGAAAGTGGGGAGAAGAGGTGAAGTGGACTAGTCTGCCCAAGAGCAGCCAGATCTGCTGATCGTGTATAAGGTATCTATCTCTGTCTTACCATGCTGGGATAATGGAATTTTCCCATTAATGCTTTGGATTGAACCAGTAAATACAAGAAAAGTAAATGCCTACTTTTCTTGATTGAATATATTTTCCAGCAGATGAGAACACATTGAAAGTTTATAACTTGGGTCACAGATTCAGGAACTCATTACTTTTGTTGATTTGTCTACTAGGTTAAGTAGCTAGTCCCTTAGAGACTTAGCACTACACCCAGGTCTATTGAGCACAATTAGATAAAGGAATGAGTATAAGCCTATAAAAGTTTTGTACCCACAGAGGTGCCACAACCATTTATCTGAACAAGTTAACATTTTGGCTACAAATTAGACTTTCGAAGGCACACCCACTCAAGGGATCGTTTGGCAAACAAGATGGTGCCCTGTTCCATAGGTGTATAGAACCTCCATTGAGCTGAGCAGCTAAAGAGGAAGAAGAACAAGGCAAGAGGTAAGTTCATCCAAGATAGTGGTCCTCATGAGCGGTGTCATCTCCTTTCCCTTCCATACACCCTTCAATGTGGCTGGCGTTTCAAAGTCTTGGGGAGGGGGGTGCCCCTGCTGAAAGGGCGGGTTCTGGAGGGCTCACCTCATACTTCCTATTACCATCAATGCCCCACTCAGAAGATTCCCCTCTCCTAAAGC
>PVLD010011156.1:62500-66676 GCA_004027595.1 Dinomys branickii
CACAGGGAGAGTAAGTTCACCTGCAAAAGAGGTCAGAAAAGGACCAAAAGTAATAGCAACCAGTAGTGGAGGGAGGACAAGGAAGGCAAGTCAGGAGATTGAGAAAAGATGGCAGAGCCGGAAGTGACCCTAAACAAGTTGCAGATGGATCAGAGGGAGGAGTGTCAGCAGTGCTTGGTAGAATAGGACAACAAAGAAGGACCCTTGACCAGGAACTTGATGGTCATTGGTGACTCCAGCAGAAGCAGTTGCAGTAAACAATAGAGACAGAAGCCACTCTGGTGTTAAAGTGGAGCATGCAGGAGAGACTTGTTTTTCAGATACTTGGGTGGGAAGAGAAAGGAGCAAGGTGGGAGGAAGAGAGGAAAGGAGGAGGATAGGTTCTCTGAGGAAGTTGAAACCCTGAGCCTCCAGACAGAGCGGAAGTGCTAGCAAACAGGAGTGGGTGGAAGGGAGAAGAGCGGGAGGAAAGCACTGGAAAGAGAAAAGCCCGTGACACAAGGTCTTGAGGTGGAAACTAGGAGACATGATCAGATGGATGCATCCATCTTAGATGTCCATCAGGTCACCAGGATAAAACACCAGCCAACCAGATTGTGTGGTACTGAAAACACCAAAGGGAAACAGTGTCCACATTTTTAAAATCTTATTTTTAAAAGTAAAAGAACGAAAACATTAACAGACACAAAGTAGCACAAGAACAGTACAATCAAAACTGAATTATAGACAATGTGACAGGGAATTAACAATGGTTGTTGTATTAGATATTGATAACTTCAAAGTGTATGCTCAGGAAAACACATATAGATATACAAGATTGATCAAACAACTACTCATTAACTGTTCCTTACAATAAAGCAACATAAGTCAATAGTGGAACCATGTTAGCCATCCTGCATATACATACATACATACACACATACATACATATATAGTTAGCCCTTTCTTCCTTTTCTCTTTCCCCTGATCCCATTTGCTCTTTACTTTTGAGCAGTTTCCTTTCATACTTCCTAATTTATATTCCCACTTTCAGGTTCTTACACCAGTGATACAATACGTTGCTTGCACATGTACCTGATTTATTTCACTTATGAGTGTGGTGTCTAATTGTGACCATTTGCCTATAAAAGCCCCAAGTTTGTCTTTCTTTATAGCTGAGTAATATTCCATTATATAAAAAGGCCACAGTTTTTCTATCCAGTCCTCTGTGGATGGACATTTGGGTTGCTTCCATGATTTAGCTATTACAAATTGCGCTGCTATAAACATGGGTGCACATACATAAATGTAGCCTATTCTGTTAGACTTTTGAAAACCTAACTGTGGTGTTCCATTCAGAAGCCATCCAGAAGAAAAAAATGTGTTTTTAAAATACTTTGTTTTAGCTGCCTGTGGGGGGTGCAGGCCTATAATCTCGGTACTCTAGAAGGCTACAGTAGGATTATCATGAGTTCAAGGCCAGCCTGTCCATTTTACGGATTTAGCAAGTATATCATCCTAGAAAATCTCAGCCCCCGAAGTACTAAAATCACATTATTTTAAAACAGATAAAATATCCTGTGGTGAGTGCTTACTACTTGTGAGATGGGAAAATAAAGGCTTGCTAACAATTAAACAAAAACTTGGTGTTTTTAGAAGACACTGTGGCTCCCAAACATGTCTTCCCACATCCTATGACTTTGAATCCTCCTCACACAGGGAACATTGCCTTTGCTCTTGTAGACAAGCAACTCTGGAGATGGAAGTAGAATTAATTCCAATTTCCCCATCTCTAACAAATATGATGCCTCATTGGAAAAAAATTGAGCACCTGAGCCATCAATAATGCAGATAAAGAAGCACAGTTACATAACTTGGGACTGGAAACTCTATTCTTCACAATTAAGGGCACCTAGGACATTGGCTATCCTCCATTATAACTCACAGTTCCAAAGTTGGCAACTGGTCTTTTTCCATAGACTGTTCCCTATTTTTTAAATCTGATCTCTGACATCTACTAGGAAATAGTATAAATCAAATTTATTTCTTCCTTTTGGAAAATTTTATTTTTTCTTCTCAATCTGTTGTTTGATTTCTTTAAGCTTAAAAGTCTGAATTAAATTAAAATTTAGTAGAGTCATGAATCAGAATCTTAAAGCGATATTGTAATAACATAAATTCTTCAATAAATTCTTCACCAGGGATATAACCGGTTTTAAAACTAAGCATAAGAATGTAAGAAATAAAGGACTGTATTTATTATAGGTCATGGAGCTATGCTTCAAAATACATTCAGCTGATAATTTTAAACCCAGGGATAGTAACCCATACCCTCCATACATATAAGGAAGGATGTGCATTAACTTGACTGCAACATAAGGCTTCTTTATGCAACTGAAAGACAAAATCTCCATTTTGAGGTAAAATAAGAGCTATAAGACACTGCCATACAATTGAAGTTTGGGTGGGCACGCAGTGCACTAAGACTGCAGGATTCAACTGAGTATTCAGGGAATGCCTACCCAAAAATATAATAATTGAACTGGGCTTTAAAACGTTATAAGGACTCCATAAAACAAGGATTAAAGGAAAGCATCCCAGGTAGAATGGTAGAGGCAATATCAAGAAGACAAGGTTGAAGCATATATATTGTTAGTCATCCCATCAAAAAGTGGTTTTCTCTTGCCTGCTAAATTCTGAAAATAGAGAAATGAGTCAAACCTGGCCCACACTCTTTCATTTGTTACAGTATGTGGGGAGAGCGACTTCAACAACCCAACAGATAGTACTTTCTGCTTTTAGGATGCTTCAAGCAAGCAGAGGAGCAAAGCTGTGCATGTGGCACAAAGGTTTGCAAGCTGACAGTAGGAGCAGAGCCATCCACACATGGAAAGGCACATAGGCACTTTTCCTGTAGCTTCTTTTTAGTTGCAGAACGATGAAAATGGTAATAATGGGTAACATTAATTAAGTTTTCAACATTTTTGCCAGGTACAGATACTGTGTTGGATCTGCCCTGAATCCTCAGACTTCCCTTTTGGTTAGGTAATTGCACCATCTAACAGATAAGGAAACTAAGGCACAGCGATTATGTAATTTACCCAAGGTCACACAGTCAGAAGGTACATTTCAACTCAAGAAAGCTGATTCTAGAGCCCATGTCGCTAACTGCAATTTTGCCACAGATAATTTATAGGGTGAGGTCAAAGAAATTTCCTACCGGTTTTATAGTTTCAAGCACAGTTTCAAACCCTAAATGTTATCTGGAAGGCAGTCTCAAACATGTACTGAGAGATCCGGGGAAGATGGCGACCAGGTGAGCAGCAAGGGAGCGAACCTCCTTAATAAACACCACCAGTTCGAGACAGACTTGGCGAGTGTGAATGCCGGGACCTCGGCTGGGGACCAGGCTGCCGGGGCGAGACGTGGGAAAGCCCCAGACGCTGGGAGCCAGGGACGATCCGTGCGGGGAAGAACCTTAGCTCGGTCCAAGCACCGTGGGAGCGCAGCCGGCTCGGTCCCTCCCGCCTCCCGAGCCGGTGCAGCCCCCCGGCGACTCCCGACAGAGATCGGCTTGTTAGCGGCGGAGACGCCCGGCAATCCCACGTTTCGCGCGTGTCAGGCGGGCCGCGCGGAGGGCCCCAAACGCCGGGAGCGGAGAGAAAGATTTGCTGGGTTCTAGCGCCCCGAGAATACAGACAGCTCGATCCCTCCCGCCTCCCAAGCCGGTGCAGCCCCCCGGCGACTCCCGACAGAGATCGGCTTGCTAGCGGCGGAGACGCCCGGCAATCCCACGTTTCGCGCGTGTCGGGCGGGCCGCGCGGAGGGCCCCAAGCGCCGGGAGCGGAGAGAAAGATTTACTGGGTACTGACGCCCTGAGAGCACGGACGGCTCGATCCCTCCCGCCTCCCGAGCCGGCGCAGCCCCCCGGCGACTCCCGACAGAGATCGGCTTGTTAGCGGTGGAGACGCCCGGCAATCCCGCGTTTCGCGCGTGTCAGGCGGGCCGCGCAGAGGGCCCCAAATGCCGGCAGCGGAGAGAAAGATTTGCTGGGTCCTAGCGCCCCGAGAATACAGACAGCTCGATCCCTCCCGCCTCCCGAGCCGGCGCAGCTCTCCGGCGACTCCCGACAGAGATCGGCTCTCTGGCGGCGGCAACGCCCAGCGGTCTCACGTTTCGTGCGCATCAGGCGAGCCG